>NSJW01000938.1:0-199917 GCA_019955255.1 Castanospermum australe
AATCCTATGTACAAGTTTGTTTTTGTTCTCTGCTCCATATATTCCAGTGTCAAGAAAACTTTCCTCTGTCTCTTTGCTTGTCAGATAGGCAAAACGACAGCAAACTAGATTGGAAATTGCGACTAAGCATTATTAATGGAATCGCAAAAGGACTTCTCTACCTTCACGAAGACTCTAGGCTTAGAGTAATCCATAGAGATTTGAAAGCCAGTAATGTTCTTCTGGATCAAGAGATGAATCCAAAGATATCTGATTTTGGATTGGCTAGAACATTTGAAAAGGGCCAGAGTCAAGAAAATACAAAAAGAGTTATGGGCACCTAGTATGTGTTATTAGAAACTCTCTCTTTCTCATGACACATTTATATGCCATTAGTTACAAAATTTTGCTAGATTGATAACTAAAAGTGTTCTATTGATTTTAAACAGTGGATACATGGCTCCAGAGTATGCTATGGAAGGGTTATATTCAGTGAAATCTGATGTTTTCAGCTTTGGAGTTCTTCTACTAGAAATCATTTGTGGGAAAAGGAACAGTGGATTCTATCTTTCAGAACATGGTCAAAGTCTGCTTATATATGTGAGTTTTCCACTTTTCCTGCTTCATCATCAAAAAAATTGATATTTACAAAAAGATATGCATGTGTTTCAGCTAGAGTTTCTAAAATTGACACATTTGCATGCAGACTTGGAGACTTTGGTCTGAAGGAAAGGGTTTGGAATTGGTGGATCCAATACTGGAAAAGTCATACATAGCCAATGAAGTTTCTGAAGTGCATTCACATTGGTTTGCTGTGTGTACAGGAAGAGCAGCAGACAGGCCAGCCATGTCCACTGTTGTTGTAATGCTGGCAAGTGACACAATGGCCCTTCCTAGCCCCAATCACCCTGCATTTTCAGTTGGAAGAAAGCCCAAGGAAGAAGAATCAACCTCAAAAAATTCCAAGGATCCTTCTGTGAATGAAATAACAGTCACAAATATGGAACCCAGGTAATGGATATAACATGACAAAACTTCTGCTTTGAAAATACCCGAGTTGTACAATAAATTACAACATAGTGGACAGCCTAACTCTACAAATGAGAAGCATTTTCGTTTTTGGATTTTGTTGCAAGGTTTGGAATGGTAAATATAGATCCTATTCATATTGTTGATTACAGAATCTATCTTTCAAATCCTAGCTATTCACATCGTGCTTTGCTTGTACTGCTCTGCTCATAATTATGTTCAAGAAAACATTCAAAACTTTGACATTTTTATCTAGATATAGACCTGCATTGAGTTCACAAGATGATTGTTACTACTTGCGGGCTTCCCAGAACAAGCACATGCAATACAGTAAAATATTCTATCCATCATCTTCAACTTTCGAAGTTCTTATAGCCACACCAAAGTCCTTTCCTTTTGCTTACAAAATTTCGTGTAGCATGCGATATGCTCATTTAGAAGTTGTATATGTAACTGTGAAGTTTACGAGTATTTTTTCTTATATACGCTAATAAGTAATAAGACCATATAGTATTCTCACGGTCAATAACAGAATTTTGGCTACACAAGGTAGTCAGCCCATTCATGTTCATATCAAGGTTTTTTGAAAACCGAACTGGTTATTGAATCGGTCGAGTACTGATTCAAGATTCAATGGTCGAACCGTGGTCGAACCGGAGTATAATTAATATATATTATATATAAAATATATACAGAAACAAAAATGCTACAACTCACGTAGTGTACACAGCACAAACAATAATCAAAACTATCTACAAGATCAAATCAAGCACACAATCTTCTCCATTCTCGGCATCCAGATACAAAAATGGAAAAACCTCAGAAAATAAAAATAAAATATGCAGAGGTGTTATCCGTGTATACCTTGAGGATCTTCGATGGCGATAACTCACAGCGAGGAGTAGAGGACGCAGACGCAGCGAGGGTTTCCGCTTCTGCCGCGAAGCCTTCATTTTCTGACGGTAAGAGACGAGCAGTCGACGACGCAGACGCACGCAGTGAGGGTTTCCGCTTCCGCAGCGAGGGTTTCCGCTTCCGCCGTGAAGCCTTCGTTTTCTGACGGTAAGAGAGCAGTCGACGACGCAGATGCACGCAACGAGGGTTTTCGCTTCCGCCGCGAAGCCTTCGTTTTCTGACGGTGAGAGACGAGCAGCGACGACGCGGACGCAGCGAGGAGCGAGGGTTTCGTTTTCATTCAAACCGAAACGACGTCGTAGCCTTTTTTTTTTTTGGAAAATATATATTAAAACGACGTCGTTTTGACATAAAATGTTCAAAAAAAAAAAGCACAACCGGGCAACCGTACGGACCGTCGCCGGTTTGACTGGTTTGAGACTGGTTCACTGGTTTTTGACCAGTTTTTGATCCCACCGGTTCTGGGAGATAACTCGAATCGGTTCCTGGTCCGACCGGTCGATCCGGTCCGGTTTTCAGAACATTGGTTCATATATCTCAATTAGATTTGAATATAAGAGCTCTAAATTAGTAAAAACATGTTTGGTTTTGATTAATTTTTGGAAAAAAATTGCTTTCTCTTTCAAAAGCTAGTTCAGTAATATAATGTTATAAGTTACTTTGAGTATCACTCGGTGGATTCAAATCCATGAGCTTAAGTCTGATACCTCTTATTAAATAAAGCGCTTACCACTAGGACAAAAGTATAACTAATGGTAAGAGTGCAGTTTTATTTCCTTATGATGTCTTAGAACCGTATCAAATATTAAGGAACTGCACTCATTATAGGCGTCATGAGTCGAGATGTTAAGTCCACGAATTGTAAAGGAGAAGCTAAACAAATAAATTTAACAAAAGTAAAGTAATCCAAACACACAACTATTGTTCAACCAATAATGAATTAGTTAGTCTTCAACACCTATTAATATTTCTGAGTACCATGTTTTGTACTCATAATTACTCTTTGGCTAGGTCAATAATTGTTTCTCTTGGATCAAATAGATGTGGGGTGTAGGGCAGGAAAAATTGATCCTACACTTGTACCCAATCCGCTCCACAAATGTACACAATCCTTGTAAATATAAAAACAAAAATGACATGCAGAAGAACAGCAACAAGGTTAAAAGAAGAGCGCCAAAAACAAAAAATGGCAATGTAGAAAACGTAAACAACATATACCAGATAATCTTCTTTGAACTTTCAAGTATCAAAATTTTGTAGATGCTAAGTCAATGGGGGCTCACCAAAGCATTTCCTACAGAAGCAATCAACATTAAATAAAGGCAGAAGCAGAACATGTATATGAAGAGAAAAATAAGGTACGTTTGAAAGATAAAGTTACAATATATGTATATGGTTCACGAGCTGTTTATTCAAATGCCATCGTTTGCCCACTAATTTCCACCACCAACATGAAAGAACTTAGGATCTATTTGGTATGACAAAGGAAAAGAATGAAATGGGAATAAGATATTTTCATTTTCTTGTTTAGTAAAAAAATTAGAAAGGGAGTACCCATTTCTAAGGATTGCCATTCCTTTTATTCCTGAAATAATAATTTCATTCCCATCTCATTCCCTTTCTTTCCATGATACCTAAACTCTTTAAATGACTCAAACTCAACCATTCACAAGAAGATTTCATTACACATCTCTCTGTAGCCACTTGCTTTTTGCTGCTAGAACCAACGTGTTTGCTTAAGTGTCAAGTGGAATTCCAATGTGGCTGGACCAGATACCATGTCACATATCATCGGCATTAGGCCATGCTCACACTCGAAGCACAAGTCCACACTCCCCTACGTGCCTTTCTTGTGCTTCAACGAGTCAAACATGTTGGTAAAATTAATTTTGACACTAGAAAATTAGTTAATGTTAACCAAATATTGCAGATAACAAAATTGGCAAATAAAAACGAATAACAAATTGGCAAAGAAAAATTGAGGAACGAGGTTACCACAAATCGTGCTAAGCACTTTCCTTAAAGGTTTATCTCTGCCCTACTCGAAACTATGCTCGGTGGAAGTGGTATCGACGGAAAAACCCTCCAAGATTAAATGTGGGTATACTGGTGAACTCACCCACACGATGAACCCAGCCACTGGCAGCAACTCAACCTCGTACTAGGAGTGAAAGAATATAACAGAGGAGAAAAGAATGCTGGTGCAAGAGGAAGAAGAGAAGTTGTATATCCATGGGTGCGACCAAGGGTATATATAGGAGGCTCTCTAATGGTCAAAAAGACAAAGGAATAATGGACACTAATGTGAAATAAAACGTAGATTAATACACCTCCAACGGTCAGAAAAATAAATAATAATGGATACTAATGTGAAATAAAATCCAAACTAATTTATCTCCAACAATTAAAAAAGATAAATGGGTTGAGAAAAATGAAGCCCAAGCAAAATGGATCTGAATTTACACAAGATGGGGAGGGGCAGCGCGCGTGTGATATTGGCTATGTCCAAATCCACACTCTACCCATATATTACAAGATATTATATCAATTAGTATACAAGGACTCCACAAGAGCCTTTTCTAAGTAATGTGAGACTTTGAACATAACACAAACGCACAAGGAGTAGTCTAAGTTTGAAAACACACTATACCAACAATTTCTAACAAAACATGTTCTTTTCCCTATATATAAGGACTGCCTCTTCTTCCCCATTATTCCAAACTCACTCACACCATAACTGAGCTCCACAATTCCTTTCAAAAATCCACTTTCCAGTCCCTAATTCTTCTGCTTCCTGTTTTAAACTTTCATAGCTTCTCATAAAGCTAAGAAAAATGCTATCCTCTTCCAAAGTCATTGCCTCACAGCTCAAGAAGCATGGAGAGGGAGAAGATGATGGTGATAATGTTTTTGATTATGGTCCTGCAGGTCGCATTTAAAGTGATGGTGATGACGATGATGACGATAGTTATGATTATGCTCTGGCTGCTTGAACATATGTAGTTAATTTATGTGTTCTCAATTAGTTCTCACTTCCCCAAAACATATATATAGTTTATATATGTTTGGAATTAGTGGGTTTCAGGTCATTTTTTAATTTGGTTGTTGTAGGCATGTGCTTTACTCAGTGATTTTATCAATGAAAATCCTTTATGTTTCTCTAGTATAATGAATTTTTAATGTTTCTTAAGCTAAATGCTGCCTTCAACATGGATATATTTGATTATGTCTTCTATCTTTTTATATACTAAAATCTTATATTATAAAATATATTATAGGAGAAAAAACTATATATATATCAGGATTGTTTGGGTTGAATGCTTGTTGCTTGTTTAAAACAACGGGTCTTTTGATTTCTTTCTCTCTTTTTTTGGTGAATAAAAAAGTTTAAGGGAAAAAAGAGAGGTTGTCCTATTCTAAAATTGGGCATGTCATAAGGTATAATGAAAGCTTATAAAAGTACTCATAAATCGTCTACTAATAAAAAATCATCAGCAGCAATAAAATACAAGACTTTTTGAATTGACAGAATTCAATACTATCAATTGAGCTAACCTTTATTGGCATGACTACTTCTTTATAGATTGATATTCGTCTTTGGATCATATATGTATCTAAAGTTTTTTTTTTTTGGCTAAAATGTAAAAAATTCTCTCCAACTTTAGTTAATATGTGATTTATCCCGCGAGTTTCAAAAAGAATCAAAACACCTTTTCATTTTTTACTGAATGTGCAAAAGAAAAAAACCCTCTCTCCTTCCAACTGACATACAGTTGACTGACGGATAAAATGCAAAAAAAACTTTAAACTTTGAGTACGTGCGGTCTACTCTGTGCATTTTTCAAAATTAAAAGGTTTAAAAGGCTCATTCATTCTTCAATTGCCATGCAAAAACACCCTCCCTCAAAACAAACATTCATCTAGTTAAATGATAAAATGTAAAAAAACAAAAATTAAGTCATGTTACAGTTTATTCTCTGAATTTTAAGAAATAATTAAAAATACTTGTTCGTTCTTAATAAATGTGCAAGAAAAGAAAGAAAAAAAATACTATCTACATCTGTCTAGCTATAAGTGTCACATGCTAACGTAAAATAATTTTAGTGTCGTTTGAGGTCAAAAGTTGACTTGTGTTTTATAGAAGTTGACTAATCTACTTCTAGAGAGTAAAGTAGAACTATACACTTACCAGAAGTAGACTGACAATTCTTAGAACTCAATTTATAGCGAAAGCCAACTTATATAAACACAATAGTAGAGACTTCTAACATTTAGATAAAACTTCTGGTGTTTCAAAAAAGTAATAGTGTTAGAAGTCTACCTCTATGATTTGTAAGTTGTCTTCTGATCTGTAATAAGTTTATGTGACACTTACATAACAATTTCCATTAGCTAGATAAATGTTTTGTTATATATAGGCAGGATTTTAAATTGCGGTTTGCAAATGCAATTGCGGCCGTAATATTGCTATTGTGGGAGTCTTCACAACCACAATGTGACTGTAATTGTGGTTACATCAATCGCATATTTTTATAATTATCTGTAATTTTTAAAATCACAGTGTAACTGCAACTGTAACTATGATTTAAAACCTTATATAGAAAGTTTTTAAGACATATAGCAAAGAGTGAATGAGTCTTTTCACTATTTTCTAAGACTGATGGGTAAATCCTATACTAAAAAGTTTTCATCATTATTACATTTATAACTAAGTTTCTTTAATTAAAAATATTTATTTGTTATTATTATAACTTGTATTCAATTTTTTTTAAATATCTTAAAAAATTGTATGTTGTTTTGTACTGATTGTCTATACGTTGATGTAAATTGTCATATTATATGTCCTTTAATACGTTTATGCTGTAATTCTTTTTTGGTGCTATGCTGTAATTACAAGAAAGATATTTTAAGCTTAAAAACCTACTATACACTTTCAGTTTCCATTACAGCATTTTGTTATGCATAAATTTTGAAGTAACAGAAAGATAAAAATGATAGCAATTTATTCTACATCATAAATTATAGCATCAATGATTACTTTGAAATAACATAAATATAGAAGGATTTAATTTTGATTTGTTTGTTAGTGTAAATATTTTTTTTACTATTATTTAATTAAAAAAATATGATATAGCCAGAATTTTTTTGTCAGAATTTTTAATAGTGATTTAGTATATTTGTCGATTCTCAGATAGGTGAGTGGTCCCTATCATTAATTCTATCTAATAACCTTCCTTAATTCTGGCTGAATTTTATCAAAGATTATGTCTATTTTTCTGACTATACATCATTACTCTATTCAATTATGTATTAACACATCATTGAAACATTGATCGTGACAACAGTTATTTAAAAAGTTAAACTTCTTCAATGATATGTCAATGCATAATTAGATAAAAATATGAAAAACTTTACAAAGATAATAAATCAAAATTAAATTAAAGAAAAAAATGATAGTAATTTGTTCTACATCATGTATAAATTATAGTAATTTATTCTGCATAAATCATAGCAATATTTATATGACATGGTACAGTGGCCAACCCAACCCTATAATCCAATTTGCTATTTTCATGACTCTATTCATATTCTTAATTTTTCTATGTTAGATACTTAAGTAAAAACTCATGAGGTGATGGTGTAGTAGAAGTGAGCTACGTCTCAAAACATAATAATTGTAGTTCAATTCTTGAGAGTTGTATCTTATAAGAGGGTTATACCATTATCACTTTTGACTTAAAGAGATTAGGCTTACGTAACAGTTCAAATGAGCCAAATCTTATGAAAATAGTCATAGTTCACATTAAAAAAGATACTTAAGTAGAAGATGCAAGGATATATCTCTATTATATCTCCATGTTTCATATCACCATTGAAAACCAACTGACAGTCTTAGGCATGTGCGATTAATAAGTAAAATTGACAAAACATGAAACATTTATAATTTCTCTCTTATTTCAGAAAATGCCAGATCCTTTCATGTTTGAGAAGCATCACTTGCCAACATATTGATAATATGGGATGAATGGGAGAAACATTCAAGTATTTAAGAATGTTAGATGTGGATGATAATTCTAGCCAGTATACCCCATACGCCTCCTTAATTCTAAATTTCTAATTCAACTTTTTATTTTGGCCAGTAAATATATTCTAACTCAAGTCCTTAGACTTGAGCTTTATGTATTTATTTTATCATGATCATTAGAAAGCTCATTCCTGCAGTAAGTCTTGCTTTCTGTTCTACTTTTTTTCCTAATTAATTCTTATTTTTGCTCTATTTAATGAAAAGGATAACAGCAAGTGGCCTTTTTCTTCACTATACTGACTCATTTACTACACCAAAAGCCCTTATATAATATAAACTAAAATGGATCCATACCTTTTCCTTCGTTGGCTCAAGTATATTCGTTTTTTGTTTTTACTTTTTTCGTACATTTGATTATTTTATTAACTTGGTCAGACCCTAAGATTCCAAATATAAAGAGGAACTGATACTTTCCAAAGACTAAGATGTAAAGAGCGGACAAGAGATCAAATCCAAAGCACTGTTGCATATATCCTATGTTTCTTAAAATGCCATCCTCTGCCCACTAATTTCCACCACTAACAAGAAAGAAATTACTCTTTTAATGCTATGTTTGTATTGAGGAGAATAAAGAAAAAAAAAAGAAAAAAGAAAAAGTTTTATTTTAAATATTTTAAAATTAAAATTTTAAAGTAAGTCTTCCTGTTACATATATGAAACTATTTATGTTCTTTCACTTAAAATCTTAAACTTGAAAAATAGTTAATTCATAATATTGATATGAAAACCTCTCTGACCAAGTAGTTAGGAGTTTGATTATTTACCACCATTTATATACTTTTACTTAATAACTTAAGCTTTTAGAATAATTAGTTCGTGACAATTCTTTTTTCCTTCCTTTTCTTCCATTCTCCTCTGATGCAAACATACCCTAAATGACCCACCATTCACTGAAAGATTCCATTACACATCTCTCTGTTGCTACTTGCTAGCACCAACGTGCTTGCTCAAGTGTCAAGTGGAAATCCCAACGTGGCTGGACCCGATACTCCATCACATGCATCGGCATTAGGCCATGCTCACACCCGAAGCACAAGTCCACACTCCCCTGCGTGCCTTTCTTGTGCTTCAAACGAGTCAAAGACCTTCTTTTTCCCTAAATATAACCACTGCCTCTTCCCCAACCCAACTCACACGCCATAAACTGTAATTAGCATCACTGCATTTCAAACATCCAGTTTCCAGTCTCTCTACTTTCTCTGCTTCTCCCTTCTTGTCTGAACCTTAATTGGTAGCTTCAGAAAGCAAAGAAAAATGCTATCCATTTCCAAGGCCATTGCTCCATGGTTGAAGAAGCATTCAGATGTACAAGATGGAGCAGATAATGCATTTGGTTATGCTCCTGCAAGCCACATTGAAGAAGATGGAGATGATGAGGATGATGGTTATGATTATGCTCCGGCTGCATGATCATACGTGACTAATTTATATCTTCTTATGTTTGAATTAGTGGGTTTCGGGTCATCTTGGTTGTTGTAGGCATGTGCTTTAATCAGTGACTTTATCAATGAAATACCCTTGTGTTTATTTTAGTATAATGAAATTTTAATGTTTATTGAGCTTAATGTTGCCTTCAAAATGAATATATTACTGTATTCTATATCTTTTATTTATATTATATACTTAAATCTTAATAATAATTTATATGATATGAAAAGGAACTTGTAAATCAGGACTTTTTTGGGGATGAATGCATGTTGCTTGTTTAAAAAGACCAGTCAGTACCCCTCCTCATGTCTCATCAGAACATTACAATTCACAACCTTTCTCATATTGATCTCCCACACAACAGCAATCGCAAATCATATTAAAAATAATTATTAAAATTACGTGTATATTTAGATTAACTTATTTTTATGATTAAAATAATTTATAATAAAAAATTTATTAAGAGAGTTTTTACCAAAAAAAAAAGTATTTTTTTAAATTAATATATTACCAAATATGTATTAAGACTACTTGAGTAACACACTATCACCATATATTGTATTGGCCGACAACTCCACGTCGACAAACTTTAAGATAACTTTCGACGTCCAAACCTTTTTCCATTAAGTGGGGTTGAATATAAAATAATTTTATTGATACAATGATTTATAAATATTTATATATGATTAATTATATTTAATTTAATACCTCTACGTGCACTTGTCGGTTTTCACTGTTCGAAGGTAATACTTTATTTAAACTAATTTACTTTTTAATAAAAAATTAATAATAATTGATGTATGTTTTTTAATCGGGCTTGGTGTACTTTAATTATTATTTTTCCAGAATGTGGCAACTTTGTTTCTCCAGTCGCGTCTAAAAGGAAAAATTAAAAAAAAAATCACAACCGAAATTATAAAAAGATGGATCATCATAATTTTTGAGCAAGTTCACTTGACAATTATCACAGTAAAATTTAGTCTTCCTCCTCTTGAATTCATTTTGTTCCTCCTAGCTACTTATTGCCATGTTGCAGTTTAATTTAATTTGAGTTAATGGTTAAAATAATATTTTCGACTCATTCTAAATATTATAAGTTAAGTGACATAAAATAAACTTCAAAGATGAATACGTTGAGATACTCCTATACTTTAAGGGATAATATGTATTTGACCCAATTCAAGTGGTTTTAACTAGTTTTGTCACATTTTGATTAGTTCAAATTAATTTAATTGTAAATTCAATTTTGAGACTAAGCCATAATTGGTTTAGTGTCCTATTTATGGTTTGATCCAAACTGGTTGTGAATTCTATTGCAATTGCAACAGAAATATTCCATCACAATTTTCTGTCATGATTTAATTTTTTTCTTATAGTGTAATTCAGTCTAGTTCTAGCAACTCTGTTTTAAAACTATATAGACTAAATTGACTTTTGAGTTACACTGGATAGGCTAAATAAATAATTTAACCTTTTTTTTTGTTATTATAAGTTAAGATGAAGCAAGAGTTGCCCTATTACAAGACTAGAGCATGTCATAAACCACAGTGAATGAGTACTTATAATAATATTTATAAATTATATACCAATAAAAAATTACTAATAAGAAGTAAATTCAAAACCTTTAAGTTAACGCAACTTGATCATGACAGTTTTGAGTTAACCTCCATTGGCCATCTACTTGTTTTTTTAATCTATGTGACAGAAAGCACATGTCTACCAATGAACGCATGAAGGGAATGGAAAGTTCATTTAGAGTGATTAATATGATGAGGGAAATTGAAGGTTATATATTCGCATTAATAGATCTCCTTTCGAGATCTAGGGCCATATTCTTTAATTTCATGTTTGGAACTTTGGCTTTTGTTTTTGGCTTTTTTTTTAAAAAAAAAAACTTATGTGTATCCCCACATCTTTTGAACGTATAATTAATTTTTGCTTGGCTTTGGCTTAGCCTTTGGTCACAAAACTGTATTCAATAGATTTGAAATGTTTACACTGTGTGTAAAGTTTGTTCACATGAAACTCTTTGCCAACAGAGTCACTCCTCATAAATGAGAGTTGGCTTATTAATTGATGTGATTGTCCACATTTCACGTTGATATATTTTATGCAAACACAAATATGAAGCTTTCCTAAGAGTCCAAGGCATTTTTTTTCATTAGTGAAAGACAATTTGATATATGTTTCTAAAAAAAAAAGTTAAAATGCAAAATATCCGCTCTAATTGTGGGTGATGCGCAATTTATTCCCTAAGCTTTAAAAAGCATTAAGACTCATTTATTCTTTACTAAATATGCAAAACAAATTTTTTTATCCAATTAACATTCATCTAGTAGATGAACAAATTAACTGCAAAAAAGATATGTTCCTCAAACTTTAAGTTATTTGCGATTTATCTTTGAATTTTGAAAAATGATGAAAATACCCATTCACTTTTTACTAAATGTCCAAAAAATTATTTATCCAACATATAGTTATCTGATTAACGAAAATCATCGTGTAGGTGTCACATATTGATGCTAAACAATCTTAACATACACTGCCACACTAGAAAACAAATTACAAATTACAGAAGTAGACTTTTGACCCTTTTGTTTCTTTGACATACCAAAAGTTTTATCTATGTCATGAGTCTACTTCTGTTTTATGTAAGTTGAATTTTATACTATAAATTAATTGAGTTCTAAGTATTGTAAGATGCTTCAACTCTCTCTATAAGAAGTAGATAAGTCGACTTCTGAAATATACAAGTTAACCTTTGAGCTCCAACATTATTAAAATTGCTTTACGTAAATAAGTTATGCCCTACAATAGATGTAGTGTTTTTTTTTTGTCTTTTTTTTTTGTACATTCAGTAAAAAATGAACATATTTTTTAATCATTTTCAAAATTGAGAAGATAAATCATACTGATAAGAATTCCTTATCAAGAGTATTCTGGATGAAGAAACCGATTCCAACAAAGGGATTTCCTTCCTAGACTCTTCTATTGCGAAGTGAATTCAGAAACTGATTTACAGTTACAATCTACTATTTGTACACTTATAACTATCATTTGCCAACTCATCAAGTTCGTTGGGCTTGAATAACTCCCTTAAAGATATGTTCGAATAGAAAAGCTTAGAAAAAAAGAAAAATGAGACTTGATTTCTCAATAAGTTATAAAATGTTTATAAAAATAAAAAGTAAAAGATAGAAAAGTTACATAATAATATTTTATTTTATTCTTTCATTTTAAAAAAATCAAATAAAGAGAATTTTTAATTAAAATAAAAAATTTATCTTCCTTTTCTTTTTTTTCTGCAAACTCATTCATCCAAACATATCATTACTCTCTTCAATCTTATACAATGCTTACCAATCCCCTATTCCTATGACGTACATGACTGGAAGTTAACATTTTTTCTTTTTTACATTTTATCTTTTAACTAGATGAATGTCTATTTGATAAATGGATGTTTTTGCATAGTTAACAAGAATGGGTGAGCTTTTTAACCACTTTTCAAAATGTAAGGGATAAATCTCACATGACCGGCAAAAGGGTAAGGAGGCTTTCCGTATTTTATTTGTTAGTAAAACGTACATCTGTTAGATGAAGATATTATTTTGCACATTATTAAAAAAATAAAGGGGTCTTTTTTTAATTCTTTTTTTGAAACTTACAGAATAAATCGTACATTATCCAAAGTTGAATGGGTTTCCAGCATTTTACCCAAAAAATCTAAAATTTTAGACACATGCGAGCCCAGGCTGAATACAATCTAGAAATGAATTAAAAAAAAATAGTTGTAAGAATGGTATGAAAAAAAAAAAGGTGTGCAAACAACATTGTTATTCTAACAAGCAACAGGCATTCAACCCAATAAACAGTCCTGATTTATTTTCTTTTCATAGAATATTTTATAATTTAAGGTTTTATTACATAAAAAGATAAAAGGCAGAAATATATGCACATTGAAGGCAGCAGTTAAATTAAAAAATATTAAAACTTCATTATACTAGGTCACTAAAAGTGAGTTAGTAGCGAGAGATTTAAATAATTTAGATAAGATCGTAAGTTTACATCTCCACACAATCATTATAAACAAAAAAATAATCATTATAGTAAAGAAACATAAGGGATTTTTAATTTTCATTAATAAAGCCACTGACTAAAGCACATATCTGCAACAACCAAATTAAGATGAGCTAAAACCCACAAATTCAAATATATATAAAACTATAACAAATATGTTTAGGGGAAATGAAAATTAACTGAGAACGCATAAATTAGCTACGTATGTTCAAGCAACAGGAGCATAATCATAGTCATTGTCATCGTCATCATCGTCCCCCTCACCTTCAATGCAATCTAGGAGGAGCATAATCAAATGCACTATCACCATCATCTTCTCTATCTGAATAATGCTTCTTCAGCCATGGGGCAATAACCTTGGAAATGGATAGCATTTTTCTCCGCTTTCAGAAGCTACCAAGGCGTAAACAAGAAGGGAGAAGCAGAAGAATGTGTGACTGGAAACTGGATGTTTGAAAGGAGTTGTGGAGCTCAGTTATGGTGTGAGTGAATTGGAATAATGGAGAAGAAGAGGCAGTGGTTATATAGGGAAAAGAAGATGTTTGACTCGTTGAAGCACAAGAAAGGCACATAGGGGAGTGTGGACTTGTGCATTGGGTGTGAGCAAGGCCTAATTCCTATGTATGTGATGCAGTATCTGTTCCAGCCACATTGGAATTCCACTAGAAACTTGAGCAAACACGTTGGTTCTAGCAGCCAAAATCATAGCTACAGAGTGATGTGTAATGGAATCTTTTAGTGAATGGTTGAGTTTGAGTCATTTAAAGATTAAGATCTTTCTTGTTCGTGGTGGAAATTAGTGGGCAAAAGAAAGGATAGCATTTTAAGAAATAGCTCGAGAACCATATATATATTAAATTTATGAATTTAATTATTCTAAAGTGATAGGTTTACCTTAGATGATAAAGTGAGGAGTATTGACTGTCGATAAAAAAATTAATGGTTAAGATTACGATAAAATATATACACATGTATAACAAATTATAAATTTATTAAAATTTACTTCCTTAATTTTCTTATTAATAATTAATATTTTTCACTTTATCTTTTAAAGTAAGTATCTCACTTTAAAGAAGTCAAATCCATCTATAGCTTATTTTTCTCTTTATATACAATTTCTGCATTTAATTACTCAATCATGATTGCTTAGGAAATGCTTTGTAGCTAACACAAGTGCCTTGGATTTGATCTCTTGTCCACGCCTACGTCTGAGTCTTTGGAAAACTTAAGATACGGAAGTAGTAGTTCCTATTTATATTTGGAATCTTATAAGTATGGCCTTTTGTTAATTAAAAAAAATTTTATTTTACTCCCTTCAACTTTACTTGACACGTAGTTTAGTCTTCAAATTTGAAAAACGTGTTAGAGTTTTATAACTAGCAAATCTGTGTGATTTGATCCTTAAATGCGATATCCGTTAAATAATTGACAAAATTTGTTTTGTGCACCTCACGTGCAATAGTTGTTATAGTGACAAATTTTGTGGATTATGCATAATTCATGTTTTTTTAAGCATCATAGTGAAGAACTAAATTGCACGCATATAGAAGTTAAGGAACCTTAACACACGTTTTTTTTTAAGTTTGAGGACTCAACTACATAAGAAATAAAGTTGAAGGAGATAAATGGCAGTTTTTCCATTAATCAAATTCATATACAAAAACAGAAAAAGAAGGAATGTACTCGAGTAAATTAACGAAGAAAAAGGTATAATTCCATCTTCTTGTGTTTTATATATAAGGGCTTTTGGAGTATTCAATGAGTGACCATGGTGAGAAAAGGCCACTTGCTGTTACCCTTTTCATTAAATAGAGCAAAAATAAAAATTAGGTAAAAAAGTATAAAAGAAAACACGATAGTTATTTCAGGAATGATCATGATTAAAAAAGAAAAAATTCATAAACAATCTAGTTGAAGCACCTGAGTTAGAATAGACTTACTGGCCTAAAATTGGTATTAAGGTGATGCATAGGGTGCTAGAATTATCATCATCTAACATTGTTCTTGAATATTTGAATGTTTTATTAAGATCTTTTATTCTTCCATTCATCCCATCTTATCAATATGTAATGTAATGCAATACTTCTAAAAACATGCATGCATGTGAGAATCTTGCATTCTAAAATAAGAGACATCATAAAATTTTCAATTTGTTTTTTCTCAATTTTACTTAATCGTTCAACACATGACCACAAATTTCATGTGGTTTTCATTTGCGATATGGAACACTGATCCACAAAGTGCGCTATTATAGGACATTTGAATAAGAAAATGAATAATGGAAAGTAAAGAGAAGACAATAAAATCAAATGCTGATACTGATCACCTCCGTCATCAGAAAAGTGCTCCCACAGCTCAGTGTCTATGCCAGCCTTTTTGAGCCTCTTGAATTTTCCATCTCCATAGGCAAAATCCGACGAGGAAAGGCATGATAAACAACAACAACAAAAAAGAGTCTCTCTGGTGCTTAGAAATATATACAGAACAACCAGTTACAAAGAAGCAAAAGCTAACCAATTTTTCTTGATTTATGTTTTTGTTCTCACGGATTAACTCAAGATCATCATCGTCAAGAACTATATTTTCCAACAATCTCCTGAAAATGGGTCGCAAAAGCACAAAGTGTGGAGTAAGTAATGCAGATACATAAAATTGCATTACAGAGTAAGAAAGTATAAGAACCTTCTCTTTTTCTTCTTCTTTTGCGTTTGGTTTGGATTTTCTTCTTCTTCGCCATCTTCTTCTTCGTCTTCAACATTATCAACTATAAACCCATCATTCTAAACTCTCATCCAAGCCATCATCTGCTTTCACCAAGTGACAAAAAAAATGTCAGTTTTGTCGACAAATAAAGTGCTGACAAGTTCGTGCAAAGAGCATCATCCTCAGTAGTCAGTACTTCTGTCTGACTTCACTGTAAGTGTCGAAGCGGCCATAACAGTCGAAACGTGATGATGACCGACGTACACTTACAATGGAAGCCATCAAAGGACAAATTGAGGATCATAAAAGAGGGGGAAAAAAGAAAAACCTCAGACATCAACGAAATTGCAGTGGATGTACACTTACAATGGAATCAACGAAATTGTACATATATATATATATATATATATATATATATATATAAACACACATGAAAATTTAAAATTTAAAAAAGAAAAGACACAACAACAACAACTTCAGCATAAAAATTGAATCTTTTAACTTTATGCAGTGCTCATTAACAAAGATAATGTCTTGCAAACAGAAATGAATATTGTTTTAAAAGCTTAAAAAATTTTGAAAAACCTTAAAAAAAATGCGAAGTTGCAACGATGAATTTTGTACGAAAAAAATGCAACAAAAGAAACGAGAAAAAAAATCCCGTGTATCTCAGCATTTATCTCTTCTCGTGATAAAATACGACATCACGTGAAGACTTTCTTCCAAACCGTGCCACGAGACAACGCCACGGCAATAGCTCAAAATATCGTCACCTGGAAAAGGAGCCATTTTGTTGCAGCCTGTGGATATCGCCGTCAATGGTAATAGCTCAAAATATTTTTTGTTCCGAATTAAAAAGGTATTTTTAATATTAAAAATTGACCCTGAAAATGGCATTTTGGGATTTTCAAATTAGCAAGAACAAATTTTTAATTCTGTTAGTAATTAGTCATAAAAAATAAGAACTTTCAGTGAAAAAACATTTGAAAAATAAGAGTTGAGAAAAAAGAAGAAGGACTCTCAAATTGGAACTGAGAGGAGTCACTGTGTTACTACACAGAGCTAAAATAGAAACGCAGGCGAAACCGAGAGAGAGAGAGAGAGAGAGGAACAGCGAAGAGAGCAAATGAGCAATGAAGCTGATCGAGTTTGAATCAGTGGTGTTACCATCTTCTTCTTCTTCTTCCGAATCTTCTACTGAAACAGCTTCTTTGCTTTTCCCTTTCTTTGTGATTTTCTCTGGAAAATGGAAACTGGAATCAGATCCGAGAAAAAAAACAAGTAACGATTGAAATGCCAGAGAGAGGAAGAATGCTTACCTTGTTCTTCATCCAGAGGCGATTTTCTTCTTGTTCTCTCCATTGTGAAAGAAACCCTAAAACCCCGACGATGGGTTTCGAAAGCTGCAAGAGGCGTGAAAATGGTGGTTCTGAAAATGGAGAGAAAGGGCGAAGGAACCACAAAGGCGATTCTGAGACGAGCGTACCCTTGGATTTATGAGCTATTTACGGGAATGCCACTGTCTCCCTGTTTTATTGATTCCACCGTCCGATTGCGCCACGTAAGCGGCGGAGTTACGTGGACTGATCTCGAAGGTTTCAGAATGGGATTCGAGTGGAAGGGACAGAGGAGTCGTTTAAGGGAAAGATCTGGGGTTTAATGTCATTTCGGTAGCGGCAGTGCATGGCATGGCAGCTGAAGCGTATCAGCCTGCAATCTTCATGTTTCAATAATGTACCAATATATGGAAATGGATAATGATTCTTATGTTATTTGGATACCAAATTCACATATCAGTGTATCATAAGTAAATTTATAGTCAAATATGTGTTTTAAGTCATTAATAATATATTTAGTTATATTTAATTTTGATTTACTGTCATTGTAAAATTTTTTATATACTATCATCTAATTACATCTTATCAAGTATTTAACATTTTAGGTAACTATCACCTTAGTTAAACTTTAATGATTTGACTATATATAATTGAATGATAATATAAATTTTTTTTGGTTTAACTTTTAAAATCTCAAAATTATAGTTTGGACAAAAGTTATAAAAAATAAGCTTTTATCCAAATCATAATTCAAAGGTTTCTAAAATATAAACCAAACACACATTAAATAGATTGGTAATCAATTATTAATACATAGTAAGTGATTACTAGTTCGTTTAGCTACACGATATACATATTTATCCGTAATGTAGTGTAAAATTTATGTATAAAAATTATATGCAAATAACATAACTGGTAATGATATTTGTCTTTAGCCGTACATACCTCACATGCTTCAAATTAATCAATTATCAAACTAATTTAATTACTTAATTACATATAATTATCCACACAAAAAAATGTATGATTTAAACAAATGATTAACTACATATTGTAAGTCACTAAATTAGGTTAATAATTGACTAATCTAAAATATGTGAGATATGTAAGGCTAAGAAGTATGTACATGTATTATTATTCTGTGGAAATTTCTCCAAAATGGGCAAAAATATTAATTAATAATATTCTATTTGAACACTTATCTAATAGTGTAATAGACAATTTACAGCATTTATTAGGCCAAGTTGGTGTTACAACTCAAGCCTATGAAAAAAGCTTCTCTCAATACTAGGCTTACTTAAGTTCACGATAAAAACCCAATCCAAAAGATTAATTTATTAAGATAAAAAACTTAATGGCTTAAGTAATATATTAAATTTCTTTATTTGTTCAATGTGAAACATATAACCATTGGCCTACTTGACAAATTTTTTTTATACAATAACAAGATAGATATTTAAACTTATAATTCTTTGTGAATTACCCAAACTCCTCTTTCTAACCCATCTCTAATAGCTCTGTTAGGATTGTAAACTTTATATTCGGCCTCCAAAAACTATCAAACTAATGGTATTTGTTTTTGTATTGGGAAGCTCCAAAAGCTCGTTTGTAGTATCAAACTCACCTATGCTATGAAGAATCTTTGTGTGGCTGCACACTTAACAATTATCTCAAACTTGTTTTTATCTTCTGGTGGACGTTTGATGTGAAGTGAAAGCTTATGTGTTAAGGACGTTGTGTATTCATGGCAAATTTTTCTTACTTCCTGCCCATTCACATGTCAAATCATAAGTTTGTTCAATTTGCAAAACTTCCAAAAAAAAAAAAAGAGAAAAAGCTAGTGGTCCCTCAATAGTTAGACCACTTTGTGATTCTTACTTAAATGATAAATAAATAATTAAAATAATTGATTGATATAATAATAAAATAATATAAATTTTATTAAAAAATTAACATATATAGATTTCATTATGAATAAATAATT
Organism: Castanospermum australe; assembly: GCA_019955255.1. Classification (NCBI taxonomy): domain Eukaryota; kingdom Viridiplantae; phylum Streptophyta; class Magnoliopsida; order Fabales; family Fabaceae; genus Castanospermum; species Castanospermum australe. The sequence continues at coordinate 19,538 of NSJW01000938.1, forward strand.
AAAATAATTATTTTTTAAAATCTTGATGATAAATTAGACAAATTATTTTTTTGCCATTGAAGAGATCATTAATAAAATTAAATAAAAGGATAAATAGATAAAATAATATGAAATTCATATCTTTTTTAATAAAAAGGGCAATAAGCAAACTAGAAAAAGTAACATATAATTCATATTCATTATTTATACATTCAAAATTGATTTTACTAAACAATATCCAAATAATATCAATTCTGATAAAATCATTCTTCGAATAATAGTTTCTAAATATAAATTATGGTCATGAAAACTCACTTTTAAATAAAATAAAGTTTACAAATCTCAATCCAAACACACACTAAATAAGTTGGCACAACATGTTAAGTCCAAATTGATAAGTCTACAGAAGAAAGGCACCAAAAAAAGAACTCACTAAAAAAATAAAAGAGAGGCAAAGTCAAGCAAAATGATAATTTTTTTTGCTAATGAAAAATATATTTAATTATAGTTATATTTAATAAAGTATAATTATAATTAAAAAATAATGTGTAACTATTTTGTATGAATATATGGTTACCAAAGATTCTTTTATAAACTCCTTATCGAGAAAATTTTGTATTTAAAATATAAGTAATTTTGAAAACTTTTACAAACCAATAAATATTTCTTAAAGATGAAAAAAATTTATTTTACGCAACACATTTTATTTGACTAAATTTATTTGAGACATAGAGGATATTATTCTGCTATATGATATGCTATGCTTTGATAGTATATTGCCTGAAAATTAATTTAAAATGATAAAAAAATATTGCAGATGACATTTTTGTACCATATAACGGTCTCTTTCCCTTTCTCTTTCTTTCTTTTCCTTCACCCATCCCTTTCTCATTTTTTCTTTGGCACTCTCATTAGACACATGTCAATTCAGACTAGCCAACAAAGAGTTGTGTCAAAATCTGACTAGGTCAAATAGGGCAAAATTTAGTTCGAAGTATTAAAATATTAATCCAGGCTAGCCCTATATGGGTTGCAAAATTGTTTATTTTAGTGAACAATGATAAAAAGTTTTAGTCAAATTAGGAGTACTCATGAACCAGGTTGAATTAGGTTTGACCTAACTTGAATTCGACTTAATATTTTGATCAGGTTAATTTTCTTGACCTGAACCTGACTCTAAAACTGAGTAGATTCGATCATTCTCGAGTTTTTGTGTGGTTTGAATAAAATCAAGCCGAGATCTGGTTGGCCTGAAATTTGAATGCAGTTTATATTTTAACATGTCTAGTTATAAAACTTTAGTTATTAGAAGTAAGAAACTTGAAATAAATTTTTTCAATGTTTAAATGATAAAATGATAATGTTTGTGTGAATGCCAAGAATAAATAGAAAATGATATTTTTAAAAAATAAATATTATATAACCTCATATCGGGTTGGACCAACCCGAAGGGTGGTCGGTCTCAACCAAAAAATGCACCAAGTTCTATTTTTTAAACACAGCCCTTAGCCTGACCTTTTTTTTTTATATTGAAATTGAGTCTTACTTAATTTGATTAATTTGGGCTCGAGTCAAATCACTGAGTTGGATTGGATCTCGAGCACACCACTAAGCCAAATAATCGTCAAAAAGCTCGCTTCAACAATAAATTAAAACCATGCATATTTGTTTATAGAAGCTTTTGATAGTCACTTGGTTGACAATTTGACATGCCATTTTACTATATGTCTTTTTTGTTCATTATAAAGAGGTCGAAGACTTGTGTGGAAAGGGAAAGGATATATGTTAAAGTTCAACCAAAGCAATATAAGTAGGATTCGACTCCAAAATCAAGCAAAATAATCAAAGAGATTTGGTACCACTTTGTTACTATGAAAATGACTAAGCCATCATTAGTCGACAAGAGCTTTTAGGATACAATTTTATGTGAAAAGGGTGACATCCCAAGAGATATGTCAGAATGATTTATACTCAAATTACTAAAGGACTGTCACTCGAATCTTAAGGCATCGAAGCCAAGACCCAATATTGACTGGCCAATCAAGTCGAAATACAATGGCATGGTATGGATAGGCTTAACCCTCACGAAATATCGACCAAATAGCCAAACTGCAAATTGTCGATGAGTTCACGAGCTAAGATTCCAAGGGAATAAGTCGGCTTTGATGGACAACTTCTAAGTTAGAAGTAAACATCGAAGGATTAGAACTTAGCCCGTGGCTTGGAATTGCATGACAATCTTCCGGAAGCCACAAAGCCACTACTCAAAACATGGGGGAATCATCGTGAGATGAGAGAAAAAGCACATTGACACGTGGTGACTATTTAAGAAGAGTGGACACATGTTCTCACACAGGGGGCCTAAACAGTTATGATGCAAGGTCTATAAATTACAATCGAAGCCACAAAAGGAGGGGTTTCGAATCGAATACACTCACACTCCTTACCCACGAAGAAAAAGAGTTATCTGGAGCACTTGTTCTTTCTTTTATTTGCATTTCCTATTATCATGATTCACTTTGGGTAATTGTAAGTTTTATTTTTGTTTGTTTCTTGGCTTTATTTCTTTTGTCGAAATTACCCACTTTTCTGTAAATGACTCCAGAAACAGTAATATAATGTTCTATTGATCATCGTTACTGTAAAATACACATTGCTAACTTGTTTGATTAGTTAAATCGTAAGGAATTGGTTAAGAACAAGCAGAGAATTCAAGCATTGGGAGTTGGCTCCCATTCCAAGGCAACAATTAGGTTACACAAAAAACTTACTTGAGCTATAGCTCTTTGAGAGCTCACTTTACTATGTAAACAACCTCCGCTTTACACTTCCATTTATATCCAACTCTAGCTTATTAGCCTCACAAATTGGAATAATAGCAAGAGGCATTTTGTCTTCTCCTCTTCCTTATCTTTCTCCTTCATCTTTTTAATTTCCCATATTCCCCATGCATGATCCTTCTCACATACCCAGTTTATATAATAAAAATAAGGTCTTTTCTTGTTTCCAAAGTAAAATATTCTTTTTGAAGGCCTTTGTTTCAAGGTGTATGATTACATCCCCATAAATGACATTCTCATGAATAGTATAGCTGAGAATGCTATTCCTAAGTATTTTAAATAACCTATTTGGTTAGTCTATAAAATTCCCAAGAGTATTTTTTTTTTTTGGCAATTCCTTAAAATAATTTAAAAGCCTTCTTTAGTTCACAATCAATAATGTCAGCATTATATCTGATAATTTTCAAAATACACTTATATTTAAAGTATAGTTTTATTATTATTATTATTATTATTATTATTATAGTAATTCACATTATATGTCTACATCTGCACAGTGCAGAATTTTCCTTTTAGAAAGGATATATTGTTCTCATAGGATTTTTTGTTTGTCATGTTATTATTGTGCAGATATTATACATTAGAGTTTGCAAACAACAACCTACCACATCAATCTAACTTCTTTTTTTACATTGTTTCAACCTCTCGTAATTATAAGTAGTAAAAAACACAGCTCCATGGAAGATAACATTTCTTGCATGTCGGTCGCTGATTTAAATTATTCAACTCAGGAATTATTTTTTAAAATTTAAATTTAAAATATAATGATGATTTTAAATCAAGCAACTTAAATTTCAGTCCCTAATAAAAAAATTTCAACATTAAATAAAAGATAGAAATAAAAAATTAATTATATTTATATTAGCAACTGTTTTTTCGGTTGCTATATTTAAATCACTTTCACAAATAATTGAAGGCGACAAAAAATTAGGAAAAAATTTTTTCTTATAAATTTCAGTAGCTAAGTGAACATTTATTTATATATATTTTTACTTTATTTCAGTTGCTAAATTGTTCACTGATATAATTAGCGAATGAATTTTTTTTCAATCACTTAAACAAAATTTTCTTCTTTTATTTGGTCACTGACATGGTTGAGTAGGCTAGACATAGATAAGAGTAAGAGATGAGAGAGTCCTCTGAGAGAAGAAAAGTATTAAGAAATGAACATGGAATTGGAGGTTAGTTAGTCCCAAGGGTGGTACTTTAGTTTTTTTGCAAGATAATTTTTATTCCCATGTCATGCGAAAAACACTCCAAACCTCCTCTTAAAAAATAAAAATTAGGGGTGGCAATTGGATACATAATTCTATAATTTATCTAATCCAGTCATATCTAAATTTAATCCAATTACTCATTAAATTATAATAATAAATTTAATAGATTGAATTAGTTTTAATTTAGGAAGGTTAATGAACCAACCAAAATATTTATTGGATATATCCATTGAATATCCTTAAGATTTAGAGAATTGAATGTATTTGAATATAGGAGGAGTCTCAATATATGAAGTTGAGAAAAATGTAAAGGTAAAGAATGAAATGTATTTAGACAATGGAGAAATTTGGATGCATCTAATTGAGAGAATTATAAAAGCAGAAAATAAAATGTATTTAGACAAAAGAGAGTCTAAATACATCTATTTTATAAACCCTTAGTTAATTTTTGAGAGAAAATTAATTTTTGAGTAAAATCCCAATTTGGTACTTCAAAGATTTGATCAACATCACTTTGGTCCTTCAAAGAATATCAACATCAATTTAATCATTGAATTATAGAAAGTAACATCATTTTAATCTTTCAAAAAAATTGACATCAATTTAGTCCCTTATCATCGAAAATGTCATCAATTTAGTCATTTAATTATATAAAATTAATATTAATTTAATTTCCTCAATCATAAAATTATATCAATTTAGTCCCTATCCGTACACAGAAGGACGATTTTGATGTCACCTTCCATAATTCAAAGACTAAATTGATGTCGACATTCTTTGAAAGATTAAAGTGACGTCGACATAATATTTGGAGGACCAAATTGAGATTTTACTCTTAATTTTTTTCACTAAACAAATTATGATTTTAAATAATGGGTTAGATATTTACTTATCTATTAGAATAAGTCATGAATGAATTTGATTATTTTAATAATTTTGAAGGATCTTAAATGAATTATTAGTTTATTTTTTATTTATCTAATAATAATCTAATGTAAAATTCATCTAATCCATGTATTTGTACATCTAATAAAAACTAAGCGAAAAATAGGAATATGACTCTTCTAAGAATTATCAACAATAATACCCCAGAATTTTTTTTTTTAAAGCTTGTACCAAATGTGGAAGTGCCTCATTCCTAGTGCTTAAACTTTGTTACGTTTGGTGACTACTAAATTGAGGGTGAAATTATTTTTGGAGTAACAACTAAGGAAACAAATTTTAAGGGATATATGAAAGACTAATTTAACTTTGTTTGTTTTTGTTTCTCTTAAACTTCACTAGCATCGGTTCAACGGAGCTGGACATTGAAGCCATATGTGAAAATACTAAAAGGAAAAGAGAGCAGAGAATCCTCTAAAAGGATTGCAGATCCAGAAGATGGCGAAATCAAACTCCAATATTATATTCATGGACCTTCAGGCTTCGAAAAAACATATAATTCTAATATGTCAGGTAATCATAAATTTATATCTAAATTATTTTGTAAAACCCATGCTATATTTTTTGGCACATAAATACATACTATATGATTGTGATTAGTATTAATTGTTCAAAAATTTCTCGTATTGATCACCACTAATAAATAAATAAATAAGTCTTGAAGGGCTAACTGTATGTTTGGTACGATGAAAAAAAAAGAATGAAATAGAATAGAACATATAAAATCTCCAAAGTCAATATATAAATTTTTTTTATTTTCATTTCATTTCATTTATTTCTCTCTTATCAAACAGGCTGTAATATAAGCACACTCAACCATTATGACCATCTTGACTTTGGTGTTGTTCAATATTTGACCGGTACTACCTACATTTCATACTTTTTATGGTCATTCAGATGGGTGTTCACGGGTTAAGTTGGGTTGAATTTTAAGAAGAAAACGTCCAAACCGACTAACCTTGATTGGGTTGGGTTGGATAAGTTTTGTAATTTTTTTTTTCAAGCAACTCGAACCAACTCAAATCGACCAAGGTTAGGTTGGGTTAGTTTGGGTCATGGGATTACCCATATTTTATTTTTTTATTTTTTAATTATAAAATAGAAAATTATAATCATAAAAAAGAAAAAATAGCATCAATGTATCATACAATCTATCATAAGTTGGCAATCGAAGTTTTCAAGTTATCAAATCAAGTTAAAATAGCATCACATTTATTTGATCTCTTCTCTTAGAAGTAGTTCAAGTTTTTAAGTTATCAATCCAAATAAAATAACAACTTAAAATTACATAATTTAATATTCTCAACTCATACAACAAAACATGTAGTCCTAGGGAAAGAAGAAAAAGTATAAAATGACAAAATGACAAAATGAATGAAAGAAAAAAAAAAGAAAAAGGCCTAATATTACTAAGGAGATCCAAAAAAAATTGATCAAGTCAATTCGATGAATCATCAGGTTAATCTCCTTGAAGAATATTTTGTGGAGAGGTACATTGTCAATATTTTAAACAAAGATTAATCACACATACAAAAGATATAAGGATGCTTAGAAAGAATAGAAAATCAAAATATAAGAGAGCCTATAAATTATAATCAAGACAAAAATTATAATTTAAACCTAACTAGACCAATATATAAAATAATTAATGTGCTAGAAAATGAATTAAATAATATAAAATTAGGAAATAGAACGGAAAATGCTTTAGAAGATATCAAGAAAAAATTATAAAACTTATCTTTAGGAAGTACATCAAAAATCAATACTTTAATAAAAATAAACGAAATAGAAGACCATTTAGTAGAAGATCAAGAGTTAAATATTAAGAAATTACATTTTAGAAATCCTCTTCCAATTACAAGAAACTATTATAGAAGGCCAACCTTTCTTGATGTACAATATGAAGAAAGAGCAAATTTTATAGATAGCTCATACTCAGGAGAATCCATCGTAGAATGGAATATTGATGGAGCTAGTAATCAACAAATACTAGATACTATACAGCAAATGACCATGGCATCTATAGCCTTCAAAACTAGAGAAAACTCTGACAAGAAAATAGCAACCTTAATAATAACAGGATTTACAGGACAATTAAAAGGATGGTGGGATAATATCCTATTACCTACCGAAAGAGAAGCCATAATAAATGCAATAAAACAAGAACCTGATGGAAGGATTCAAGATGATGCTATAACTACCTTATTATACATTATAGCCAAACATTTCATAGGAGATCCAATAAAATTACAAGCTAGGGCAGGAGACCAATTAGCCAACCTTAGATGCTCTTCTATGACTGATTATAGATGGTATAAAGATATGTTTATATCAAAACTTTGTTTAAGGCAAGATGAAGCAGCAGATTATTGGAAAGAAAGGTTCGTAGCTAGACTTCCCAAATTATTTGCTGAAAAGGTTAAGACCCATGTAGCCCAACAATTTAATGAAACAATACCTTATAATTTGCTAACCTTTGGCCAAATCTCTGGTTATGTAATCGAAACCGGATTACATATATGTACTGATTATAAATTGCAAAACAAACTTAGAAATGAGTCAAGAGAAAGCAAAAGAGAATTAGGAACCTTCTATCAAACAATTTTGAATAGAAGGAATCAAAGCCCCATCTAAAAGATCTAAATCAAAATCTAGAACATTTACAAAAACTTATAATCAAAAGGTTAAAACAGCAAAAAAGACTCATCCACCTAATATGAAAATAAAGAAAACACCAACACAATCCAAAAACAAGATAGTCTGTTATAAATGTGGACAATTTGGGCATTATAAAAGAAATTGTAAAACAAAACAAAAGATTAAAGAATTAAAATTAGGAGATAAATTAGAACAAGTATTAATCAATATTTTAATTAATGACCAACCTTTATCCTCATCCGAATCTGAACCTGAAAATGAGCAACACTTAATTTATGAAATTCAAGAAGAGTCTCAATAGGAAGTAATGAAGAATGCTTTAGTCAAGAATTATGTGATTGTTCAAAATGTACAAAATCCATAAATGTAATTACTAAAGATCAAGCTACAACCTTGATAACAATAATAGACAAAATGCAGGATTCTGATTTAAAGCAAGAATTTCTTCAACAACTAAAGGTACTATTAGATGAAGAAGAAATTAGAAAAAATATTGTAGAAAAAATAGAAATGAAACACATATTAGAAAGATTTAAACCAATTAAGAAAGAACCTATTACTTTACAAGATCTTCAACAAGAAATTAAAAATTTAAAACAAGAAATAAGTAACCTAAAACAAAAAGATTTAGAATTAGAATTTAAGTATTTAACCCTAGAAGGAAATCAAATTATTTCCTCTCAAAATCAAAAGTTAAAACAAGAAGAAAAAGTTTCTTCAGATCAAAATTCATATATCAATATAATAAGTCAAATACTAGTTCATAAATGGTGGTATCCAATAGAATTAGTAATTAATGAAGAACGATTTCATTTAATTGCTTTAATAGATTCAGGAGCAGATATGAATTGTATCAGAGAAGGATTAATACCAACAAAAAATTATAAAAAGATCAAAGAATCGTTAAGTAGTGCAAATGGATCAAAAATAATTATTACTTATAAATTATCTAATGCAAAAATATATAAAAATAAAATCTGTTATAAAACTTCTTTTTTAATGGTTAAAAATATTTCGAAACAAATGATATTAGGAACCCCTTTTTTAACCTTATTATATCCTTTTACTGTTAGCAATCAAGGATAACTTCTACCCCATTAGGAAACGAAATTCAATTTGAATTTTAAAACCACCACAAATAAAAGAGTTAAACTTAATACAAGAGTCATTTATATCAAAGGTAAACTTAATCAATAATAAACAAAACCAATTAAACATGTTAAACAAAGAAAATTTATATTACAAAATAGAGCAACAAATACAATCTCCACACGTACAAGAAAAAGTACAAAAAATGCATAAAAGATTTAAACAAGAAATTTGTAATGAAGCCCCTAATGCCTTTTGGTCAAGAAAATTACATGTTATAACTCTCCCTTATGAAGACAATTTTGATGAAAAGAATATCCCTATTAAAGCTCCACCAATACAAATGACTCAAGAAAATTTAGAATATTACAAAAAAGAAATTCAATAATATTTAGATAAAAAATTGATTAGGCCAAGTAAATCACCATGGAGTTGTGCAACCTTCTATGTTATGAATTCCTTAGAATTAGATAGAGATACGCCAAAATTAGTAATTAATTATAAACCTTTAAATAAAGTATTAAAATAGATTAGGTATCCCATACCCAATAAAAGAGATCTAATAAAACGGATTTATAATGCTACAATATTTTTTAAATTTGATATAAAATCAGGATATTATCAAATTCAAGTAGATGAAAGGGATAGATATAAAACTGCTTTTGTAGTACCCTTCGGACATTACGAATGGAACGTTATGCCTCAAGGATTAAAAAATGCTCCTAGTGAATTCTAAAATATCATGAATAATATTTTAAACCCTTATACGAAGTTCAGCATAGTATATCTAGATGATGTATTAATATTTTCTAATTCAATATCACAACATCAACAACACTTAGAAAAGTTTTTAAATATTATTAGAGAAAATGGGTTAGTAGTTACTGCTAGAAAAATGAAGTTATTTCAAACAAAAATTAGATTTCTAGGATTTGAAATATATCAAGGTCAAATTACTCCAATAAGCTGCTCAAAGAATATTCCTTAAAGTCTACACTCCTTCTGATTTGCTAGTTGCCATTCATACTCAAAAATCCTTCTCAAAAACCTTTTCTCCATAATATTGTACCTATCAAGATTATATAAATGCCTGGTATTATCTTTTTTATTATCAACCTTTTACTCATTCCTGGTTTATATGGTTTAGAAGAGGAATATCCCTCAATTTTCCTAAATGGTTCATAAAATGGTTTTATGATATTGGACCCACTGTCCAAATCTTTCTTGAATATGCAATAACCTCATACACTAATTTCAAAGACCATACTACCTTTACTCTAGGATATAAGTTCTTATCTTTTGTCGCCCAAATTGTCCACATTTATAATAGACTATCTTGTTTTTGGATTGTGTTGGTGTTTTCTTTATTTTCATATTAGGTGGTTGAGTCTTTTATGCTATTTTAACCTTTTGATTATAAGTTTTTGTAAATGTTCTAGATTTTGGTTTAGATCTTTTAGATAGGACTTTGATTCCTTCTATTCCAAATTATTGACAGAACATTCCTAATTCTCTTTTGCTTTCTCTTGACTCATTTCTAAGTTTGTTTTGCAATTTATAATCAGTACATATATGTAATCCGGTTTCGATTACATAACCAGAGATTTGGCCAAAGGTTAGCAAATTATAAGGTATTGTTCCATTAAATTGTTAGGTTATATGGGTCTTGACCCTTTCAGCAAATAATTTGGGAAGTCCGGTTACGAACCTTTCTTTTCAATAATCTGCTGCTCCATCTTGCCTTAAACAAAGTTTTGATTGAAACATATTTTTATACCATCTATAATCAGTCATAGAAGAGCATCTAAGGTTGGCTAATTAGTCTCCTGCCCTAGCTTGTAATTTTATTGGATCTCTTATGAAATGTTTGGCTATAGTGTATAATAAGGTAGTTATAGCATCATCTTGAATCCTTCTATCAGGTTCTTATTTTATTGCATTTATTATGGCTTCTCTTTCGGTTGGTAATAGGATATTATCCCCCAATCCTTTTAATTGTCCTGTAAATCTTGTTATTATTAAGGTTGTTGTTTTCTTGTCAGAGTTTCCTCTAGTTTTGAAGGCTGTAGATGCCATAGTCATTTGTTGTATAGTATCTAGTATTTGTTGATCACTAGCTCCATCAATATTCCATTTTGCGATGGATTCTCCTGAGTATGAGCTATTTACAAAATTTTCTCTTTCTTCATATTGTACATCAAGAAAGGTTGGCCTTCTATAATAGTTTTTTTGTAGTTGGAAGAGGATTTCTAAAATGTAATTTCTTAATATTTAACTCTTGATAATACCGACACCTATTGGACATTACTTATTTATTTATTTTTTGGTAATATCCATCTTGAAGGATTTGCTTATGTTCTTGTTTTCTCTATATATATGTAAGGAAATAAAAATTACAAATAGGAAGTGTGAACGAAACAACAAGGGCATTGTTTTTAAAGTGAATTGACACAATGATAAGTAAACTGCACTCTAGACGAAATTCTTATGTGTCATATTAGGAATTTGAAATTTTAAAATCACTTCTTTAAAAAGGGCCGCAAATTGCATGAGTAATTGTTGCACAATTTTTCAACCTAAACATCAAGGGCATTGTTGAGGAAAATAATTGGAGAACTAAATTAAGCCACGTTTATGCAGCATCCATAAATGATGTTTATGATTCCGTCATGGTGAATTTACTGCCAACTAGATGATCTTAATGAGTCTTCGAGGTCAGGAGTTTCCACGAATAATTAATATGAATCCTAATCAGTCAGCACTTGTCATGCACTGTAAAAGTACTTGTTGAGAAGTGCACATCAAACTTTAAATTATATATATTATATGTCCGTTATTATCATTTTTGTAAGATATTTATCCATTTCATCAACAAAGACTCTCCATATTCGGAAATCTTGCATAAAAATCAATTTCTGAGTATAATTTTAATGTAGAAAAGTGAACAAAGAGGAAATGATAAATTATTTCTTTCAGAAAGATGCCTGTAAAAAGAGTTATTCACTTAATAAAAAGGGTGTACTTTCTTTTAATTATTTTTATAGCACTTTAATTTTTCAATTAATAGAAATCAATAGGTGAATCTTTATGTTAAGATTTTTTTTAATAAAAAATATTATTTTTATATATCAATTTTATAATTTTTTTATACACTTATCTTAAATAATAAAAAAAAAAATTCAATATTTTCTCTTTCTTTTTTATTGTAAAAAACCAAAAAATAAATGTATAAAAAAATATAAAATTAAAATATAAAAATAACATAATTCTTTTTATATATATATATATATAGAAGTGAAATAAAATGATGTACAAGTATCATTTTTATAATTACAAGGCTTCAAAAGAAGTCTCTACACAAAATTCTTCGTCTGGACGTCGTTAATAATATTCTAGTCTCCAAGAGACACGCGAGTAATCGCACCATTGGCCTATTTCTTCAAACATTTCGTCATCCTACGTCAAACTTTTGCTTTCTTCGGTTACCATAATTGATAGGCAATTGACTTCATCTAGAGCTCAATTAATTATCATCCTCACAATAAACTCTTACGTAACTACAATATATTTTAATCATTTTATTCAACAAAAAATATCTATAACAATTTAATAACTTATATTATAAATATATATTATTTTTTAAAAAATTAATAATACGTGTTAAATTTTGAATGAAATATTTAAAATAAATAATATTTATTTAAAAATTTCTTCTTCCTCCTTTCATCACAGACACAAATTAAACCTCTCTTGAGGGCATAGGGTTGAAGCAAAAACACATTTCCATGACATTTATTACCCAAACATGATCATGATGGGAACAAAACCCACTGTGATGACAACAATTCTTGGGTTCATGACCCTCCTCACCACAACAAGCGCACAATTCCCAGACTACATGGGCGACGACTGCCACAACTCATCATCACCACCGCCGCAAGCCCTCACCACAGCATACCAAACCAACCTCAAGAGCCTCCTCTCATGGCTCTCCTCCGGACGCCGCCACGAGCAAAGGATACAACCACACAATAATCGGAACCGGCACGGCCGACGCCGTCTACGGCCTCTACGACTGCCGCGGCGACGTCACGGGCTTCTTCTGCCAGTTCTGCGTCTCCACCGCCACCAGAGAAATCCTCCAGCGCTGCCCCAACAGAATCTCAGCTGTCATATGGTACAACTTCTGCATCCTCCACTACTCCAACGAGGACTTCTTCGGGAACGTCACCACAAGCCCTTGGTGGCAGATGCTGGAGTCGAAGAACGCCTCCAATGTTCCAGAAGAGCTTCAGAAAGCCGAGAACTATATGGAGAGTTTGATCAGAAAGGCAACGGTGGAGACGAACCTGTTGTACGCGATGGGTGAGTTCGGTTTGAATAGCAGTGAGAAAAGGTATGGGCTGGTGCAGTGCAGCAGGGACCTCACCAGCGAGGGTTGCAGCAAGTGCTTGGAGGCCATGTTGGGGAAAGTTCCACAGTGCTGTGAGACAAAGGTGGGGTGGCTGGTTGGGGCTCCAAGCTGTTTGATAAGGTACAATGATTCTATGTTCTACCAGCTTGATAATCAAACAACATCGTCTTCTCCTACGCCTAATCCAGGTACATGTAGCAGATTGATTATTATTCACTATTGTTTTGCCTGTAGATATTGGGTTTTCTTTCTAGGTTTAAGGTAAATTGGGACATATTTTCATATCAAGTTAGAATATCCACTTAGTGCATGTCAACGATTTGGTGAGATTCTTGGAAATAGGTTGCCTTTGGAAACTAGTCTAAAACACACACTTGCCTAGCTTTCTACATTGTGGGGTTGCTTCGCTTGCTAGCTATGCTGTCCTCGTGTACCTGGTGTGTAGAATTCTTTATTTGTACATGCCCTAAAAAAATGAAAAAAAAAAAAACTTTTCTTGTTGTGTTAAGGAATTCTTGCTTGTTTTGATTTGAAATCAACCTTCTACATCACTTTCTATTATATATCTTTCTACGAGACTTTTGTGCATATGTTTATGAATTGGTTTCTGTTCAAGAGTAGGCCACTAGTGAAGAAGGTGGATAACATTAAGTTTTGGGCAAAGGTTAAAGTGATGTGACATTTACATTACTAAAATGGTGGAAATATGTGAGTTGTTTTCAGATATATATATATATATATATATATATACACTCCAAAGTGTTTTTGGGGTCCAGAAATACTCTCCAAAAGTATTTTTGGGGGAACATAAGTCAAACCTAATTTTGAACAACGCCAAACTTGCTACGGTGCTAAACTTAACAATTGGTCAAAATTTTCTTTTTATTCTGGGAAGCACTTATCCGCGTTTAAGGTGACTTTTGTGCGAGAATGAGAAATTTTTTCCGATGGTGCAAACATGAGTTTGAAAGCTACACAAACATAGCAATTTGGTCAAAATTGCTTATTGAACATAAGCCGAACTTGTCATGGCATGCTCTAGGGAAATTATTGGATGCAAACGTCACGTAAAATTATATTTTAATATTTTAATATTAAATAATTATAAAATACAGTTACTAAGAAATACACACTTACCAAAATTGAAAAATTAATTTATCTCAAAAAATATGGTTTTTTAATCATTTAATACTGAAAAATCAAAATATGAATAGATAAAGTATAATTCTAAATACACTCTAGAAACATGCTATAATTTCTCCATGCTCTACGAGTTGGTAATTGTGAACTATTTGTTAAGGCTTAAGAACATATTTTGTGATTAAGGTGAACTCCTAAGCATTTTTGGACAACACATTTTCCAAATATTTTTTTTTCTCTGCTTAGTATTGCTTCTCCCTGAACTCCTCACATACTACTGCCGTTTCAATTTGGTGATAGTCTTTATTCCAGCAGACATATAAAGTATAACAAGAAAATTTTCTGTTAGCATCAGAATATTTTGAAACCTCAGGGCTCAAGTGTTAAAAATCCATAGATAGACTAACGCAGGAACCATTTCATATAATAATTATTAAAGATGTCATACATGCACCACACATGGAGGTTTAATATGTAACCAATCAGTAGTTATGATTTTTTTTAACAAACAGTGCCTTTGCAAAATATGCTAATTAGTTTTTGAAGGATTTTTTTAATTGTAAGTCTTCTATTTTTTAATGAGCAAAACAGAAAACTCAAAGCAAACAAGAATCATTAATTTTCTTTGCTGACACTGGGAATCCTCTGATAAATTTAAAACTTCCTTAAATTACAACTTAAGTGTTTACGAAATGAATCTAATATATAAGAGAAAAGAAATATAACATTTTTGTCAAGTACAAATTCTTCTCAAAGCTTAAGTTGTTAGCTATAAAAGCTCATGAATGATTTTATATCTCTAATATGTTCTTTTATGTCACGCAAGATCCTTTAAACTTCAAGTGTGAATAATAATGTATACACTTATTTTACTTAAATTCAACTTAATTATGAAAATGAAAGAATCCTAAGCTTTGGGTCATAAAGTCTTGATACCGTGTCAAGGAATAACCCTTCTAAAAGTTGTTAGGCAGAGGTCCATGCATGTACGATTGTATATCTGTAACAATGTTCATCTTTGCTATTGCAGCCAACCAGGAAGGTACAAGTAAGTCAAAAACCTTGATCATCAGCATAGTTAGTGTGTTGGTGGCAGTAGCTCTGCTAGGTAGTTGTGTCTACTACTTTCGGCGCAGGAAAGGATTAAAAAAAGGTAACTATTAACACTAGTTATGTACATCGTGAAAGTTCTCTGAGCTCATTTCAGTTACTTATGCCAATAAGAAAAAAAATTAAACTTACAAGGTTCCTTGGTAGATGAACTGCAATCAGAGACCATGCCTATAACTTTTCATGACCATGTCCAAAGAGAGGATACATTGGATGCAGACCTTCCTACAGTCCCTTTAATTTGGATTCGACAGAGCACTAACAACTTTTCAGAGTTGTCTAAATTAGGAGAAGGTGGATTTGGTCCTGTTTACAAGGTATCAATGAAGAGGATCTGCAAGTCAAGCTATATATGCATAGTTTTTCTTTGAATCTTTGTTTTCATGCTTCTGTGTTCTTTTCTTTCTTTTCTTTTCAACCTTTTTCTTCTCAGGGTAATCTACCAGACGGGAGAGAAGTTGCCGTCAAAAGACTCTCGAAAACATCTGGTCAAGGTTTAGTGGAGCTCAAGAATGAAGTAATCTTCATTGCTAAACTGCAACACAGGAACCTTGTGAGACTCTTGGGTTGCTGCATCGAGGAAAATGAAAAGCTTCTTGTATATGAGTACATGTCAAATTCTAGCCTTGACTTTCATCTTTTCAGTATGTTCTAACTTCTAATTAAACTTCGTTCCTTTCTTTTTTCCATTTGAATTCCTATTTCTCTTTTCTTTTTTTTTTTTTGGCTCCTTTTTATTGTTTATACAATTCTGAGGAGATTAGCAATAAGGATGGTATTGCCATGGGGTAGAAGGAGTCGGAAGGTAGAACTTCATTGTCAAGAAGTGACAATTCTGTTTTTTTTCTATGCCTCCCAAAGATAACCTTATATTAGATGAAATTGAACCAGAACTTTATCTATATATATATATATATATATAACACATTGATATTTGATACCCTTCAAAGTACTGGCACATTTTGCATTTGGAAGATACAATGAAATAGCAAATCCAGTGAGATTTCTTAAAGAAGCAAATAACAAAAGAAAAAATAGTGCATACTTATTTCCTCTGCCTCTGGTACTGCTTTCCTCACAAAAGCAAATCCTATGTACAAGTTTGTTTTTGTTCTCTGCTCCATATATTCCAGTGTCAAGAAAACTTTCCTCTGTCTCTTTGCTTGTCAGATGAGGCAAAACGACAGCAACTAGATTGGAAATTGCGACTAAGCATTATTAATGGAATCGCAAAAGGACTTCTCTACCTTCACGAAGACTCTAGGCTTAGAGTAATCCATAGAGATTTGAAAACCAGTAATGTTCTTCTGGATCAAGAGATGAATCCAAAGATATCTGATTTTGGATTGGCTAGAACATTTGAAAAGGGCCAGAGTCAAGAAAATACAAAAAGAGTTATGGGCACCTAGTATGTGTTATTGGAAACTCTCTCTTTCTCATGACACATTAATATGCCATTAGTTACAAAATTTTGCTAGATTGACAACTAAAAGTGTTCTATTGATTTTAAACAGTGGATACATGGCTCCAGAATATGCTATGGAAGGGTTATATTCAGTGAAATCTGATGTTTTCAGCTTTGGTGTTCTTCTACTAGAAATCATTTGTGGGAAAAGGAATAGTGGATTCTATCTTTCAGAACATGGTCAAAGTCTGCTTATATATGTGAGTTTTCCACTTTTCCTGCTTCATATCATCAAGAAATTGATATTACAAAAAGATATGCATGTGTTTCAGCTAGAGTTTCTAAATATTGACACATTTGCATGCAGACTTGGAGACTTTGGTCTGAAGGAAAGGGTTTGGAATTGGTGGATCCAATACTGGAAAAGTCATACATAGCCAATGAAGTTCTGAAGTGCATTCACATTGGTTTGCTGTGTGTACAGGAAGATGCAGCAGATAGGCCAGCCATGTCCACTGTTGTTGTAATGCTGGCAAGTGACACAATGGCCCTTCCTAGCCCCAATCACCCTGCATTTTCAGTTGGAAGAAAGCCCAAGGAAGAAGAATCAACCTCAAAAAATTCCAAGGATCCTTCTGTGAATGAAATAACAGTCACAAATATGGAACCCAGGTAATGGATATAACATGACAAAACTTCTGCTTTGAAAATACCCGAGTTGTACAATAAATTACAACATAGTGGACAGCCTAACTCTACAAATGAGAAGCATTTTTGTTTTTGGATATTTGGTTGCAAGGTTTGAATGGTAAATATAGATCCTATTCATATTGTTGATTACAGAATCTATCTTTCAAATCCTAGCTATTCACATCGTGCTTTGCTTGTACTGCTCTGCTCATAATTATGTTCAAGAAAAAACATTCAAAACTTTGACATTTCTATCTAGATATAGACCTGCATTGAGTCACAAGATGATTGTTACTACTTGCGGGCTTCCCAGAACAAGCACATGCAATACAGTAAAATATTCTATCCATCATCTTCAACTTTCGAAGTTCTTATAGCCACACCAAAGTCCTTTCCTTTTGCTTACAAAATTTCGTGTAGCATGCGATATGCTCATTTAGAAGTTGTATATGTAACTGTGAAGTTTACGAGTATTTTTTCTTATATACGCTAATAAGTAATAAGACCATATAGTATTCTCACGGTCAATAACAAGAATTTTGGCTACACAAAGGTAGTCAGCCCATTCATATTCATATATCTCAATTAGATTTGAATATAAGAGCTCTAAATTAGTAAAAACATGTTTGGTTTTGATTAATTTTTGGAAAAAAAATACTTTCTCTTTCAAAAGCTATTTCGGTAATATAATGATTATAAGTTACTTTGAGTATCACTCGGTGAATTTAAATCCATGAGCTTAAGTCTGATACCTCTTATTAAATAAAGCGCTTACTATTAGGGCAAAAGTTATAACTATTAGTAAGAGTGCAGTTTTATTTTCTTATGATGTCTTAGAACTGTATCAAATATTAAGGAGCTGCACTCATTATAGGCGTCATGAGTCGAGATGTTAAGTCCACGAATTGTAAAGGAGACGCTAAACAAATAAATTTAACAAAAGTAAAGTAATCCAAACACACAACTATTGTTCAACCAATAATGAATTAGTTAGTTTTCAACACCTATTAATATTTCTGAGTACCATGTTTTGTACTCATAATTACTCTTTGGCTAGGTCAATAATTGTTTCTCTTGGATCAAATAGATGTGGGGTGTAGGGCAGGAAAAATTGATCCTACACTTGCACCCAATCTGCTCCACAAATGTACACAATCCTTGTAAATATAAAAACAAAAATGACATGCAGAAGAACAGCAACAAGTTAAAAGAAGAGCGCCAAAAACAAAAAATGGCAATGTAGAAAACGTAAACAACATATAACAGATAATCTTCTTTGAACTTTCAAGTATCAAATTTTGTAGATGCTAAGTCAATGGTGGCTCACCAAAGCATTTCCTACAGAAGCAATCAACATTAAATAAAGGCAGAAGCAGAACATGTATATGAAGAGAAAAATAAGATACGTTTGAAAGATAAAGTTACAATATATGTATATGGTTCACGAGCTGTTTATTCAAATGCCATCGTTTGCCCACTAATTTCCACCACCAACATGAAAGAACTTAGGATCTATTTGGTATGACAAAGGAAAAGAATGAAATGGGAATAAGATATTTTCATTTTCTTGTTTAGTAAAAAAATTAGAAAGGGAGTACCCATTTCTAAGGATTGCCATTCCTTTTATTCCTGAAATAATAATTTCATTCCCATCTCATTCCCTTTCTTTCCATGATACCTAAACTCTTTAAATGACTCAAACTCAACCATTCACAAGAAGATTTCATTACACATCTCTCTGTAGCCACTTGCTTTTTGCTGCTGGAACCAACGTGTTTGCTTAAGTGTCAAGTGGAATTCCAATGTGGCTGGACCAGATACCATGTCACATATCATCGGCATTAGGCCATGCTCACACCCGAAGCACAAGTCCACACTCCCCTACGTGCCTTTCTTGTGCTTCAACAAGTCAAACATGTTGGTAAAATTAATTGACACTAGAAAATTAGTTAATGCTAACCAAATATTGCAGATAACAGAATCGGCAAATAAAAACGAATAACAAATTGGCAAAGAAAAATTGAGGAACGAGGTTACCACAAATCGTGCTAAGCACTGTCCTTAAAGGTTTATCTCTGCTCTACTCGAAACTATGCTCGGTGGAAGTGGTATCGACGGGAAAACCCTCCAGGATTAAATGTGAGTATACTGGTGAACTCACCCACATGATGAACCCAACCACTGGCAACAACTCAACCTCGTGCTAGGAGTGAAAGAATATAACAAAGGAGAAAAGAATGCTGGTACAAAAGGAAGAAGAGAAGTTGTATATCCATGGGTGCAGACCAAGGGTATATATAGGAGGCTCTCTAATGGTCAAAAAGACAAAGGAATAATAGATACTAATGTGAAATAAAACGTAGATTAATACACCTCCAACGGTCAGAAAAATAAAATAGTAATGGATACTAATGTGAAATAAAATCCAAATTAATTTATCTCCAACAATTAGAAAAGATAAATGGGCTGAGAAAAATGAAGCCCAAGCAAAATGGATCTGGATTTACACGAGATGGGGAGGGGCAGCGCGCGTGTGATATTGGCTATGTCTAAATCCACACTCTACCCATATATTACAAGATATTATATCAATTAGTATATAAGGACTCCTCAAGAGCCTTTTCTAAGTAATGTGAGACTTTGAACATAACACAAACGCACAAGGAGTAGTCTAAGTTTGAAACACACTATACTTACAATTTCTAACAAAACATGTTCTTTTCCCTATATATAAGGACTGCCTCTTCTTCCCCATTATTCCAACTCACTCACACCATAACCGAGCTCCACAATTCCTTTCAAAAATCCACTTTCCAGACCCTAATTCTTCTGCTTCCTGTTTTAAACTTTCGTAGCTTCTCATAAAGCTAAGAAAAATGCTATCCTCTTCCAAAGTCATTGCCTCACAGCTCAAGAAGTATGGAGAGGGAGAAGATGATGGTGATAATGTTTTTGATTATGGTCCTGCAGATCGCATTTAAGGTGATGGTGATGACGATGATGACGATAGTTATGATTATGTTCTGGCTGCTTGAACATATGTAGTTAATTTATGTGTTCTCAATTAGTTCTCACTTCCCCAAACATATATATAGTTTATATATGTTTGAATTAGTGGGTTTCAGGTCATTTTTAATTTGGTTGTTGTAGGCATGTGCTTTACTCAGTGATTTTATCAATGAAAATCCTTTATGTTTCTCTAGTATAATGAATTTTTAATGTTTCTTAAGCTAAATGCTGCCTTCAACATGGATATATTTGATTATGTCTTCTATCTTTTTATATACTAAAATCTTATATTATAAAATATATTATAGGAGAAAAAACTATATATATCAGGATTGTTTGGGTTGAATGCTTGTTGCTTGTTAAAACAACGGGTCTTTTGATTTCTTTCTTTCTTTTTTTGGTAAATAAAAAAGTTAAGAAAAAAGAGAGGTTGTCCTATTCTAAAATTGGGCATGTCATAAGGTATAATGAAAGCTTATAAAAGTACTCATAAATCGTCTACTAATAAAAAATCATCAGCAGCAATAAAATACAAGACTTTTGAATTGACAGAATTCAATACTATCAATTGAGCTAACCTTTATTGGCATGACTACTTCTTTATAGATTGATATTCGTCTTTGGATCATATATGTATCTAAAGTTTTTTTTTTTTGGCTAAAATGTAAAAAATTCTCTCCAACTTTAGTTAATATGTGATTTATCCCGCGAGTTTCAAAAAGAATCAAAACACCTTTTCATTTTTTACTGAATGTGCAAAAGAAAAAAACCTCTCTCCTTCCAACTGACATACAGTTGACTGACGGATAAAATGCAAAAAACTTTAAACTTTGAGTACGTGCGGTCTACTCTGTGCATTTTCAAAATTAAAAGGTTTAAAAGGCTCATTCATTCTTCAATTGCCATGCAAAAAACACCCTCCCTCAAACAAACATTCATCTAGTTAAATGATAAAATGTAAAAAAACAAAAATTAAGTCATGTACAGTTTATTCTCAGAATTTTAAGAAATAATTAAAATACTTGTTCGTTCTTAATAAATGTGCAAGAAAAGAAAGAAAAAAAATACTATCTACATCTGTCTAGCTATAAGTGTCACATGCTAACATAAAATAATTTTAATGTCGTTTGAGCTCAAAAGTTGACTTGTGTTTTATAGAAGTTGACTAATCTACTTCTAGAGAGTAAAGTAGAACTATACACTTACCAGAAGTAGACTGACAATTCTTAGAACTCAATTTATAGCGAAAGCCAACTTATATAAACACAATAGTAGAGACTTCTAACATTTAGATAAAACTTCTGGTGTTTCAAAAAAGTAATAGTGTTTGAAGTCTACCTCTATGATTTGTAAGTTGTCTTTTGATCTGTAATAAGTTTATGTGACACTTACATAACAATTTCCATTAGCTAGATAAATGTTTGTTATATAGAGACAGGATTTTAAATTGCGGTTTGCAATTGCAATTGCGGCCGTAATATTACTATTGTGGGAGTCTTCACAACTACAATGTGATTGTAATTGTGGCTGCATAAATCGCATGTTTTTGCAATTGTCTGTAATTTTTAAAATTACAGTGTAACTGCAACTATAACTATGATTTAAAACCTTATATAGAAAGTTTTTAAGACATATAGCAAAGAGCGAATGAGTCTTTTCACTATTTTCTAAGACTGATGGGTAAATCGTATACTACTTAAAGTTTTCATTATTATTACATTTATAACTAAGTTTCTTTAATTAAAAATATTTATTTTGTTATTATTATAACTTGTATTCAATTTTTTTTTTAAATATCTTAAAAAATTGTATGTTGTTTTTGTACTGAATGTCTATACGTTGATGTAAATTGTCATATTATATGTCCTTTAATACGTTTATGCTGTAATTCTTCTTTTGGTGCTATGCTGTAATTACAAGAAAGATATTTTTAAGCTTAAAAACCTACTATACACTTTCAGTTTCCATTACAGCATTTTGTTATGCATAAATTTTGAAGTAACAGAAAGATAAAAATGATAGCAATTTATTCTACATCATAAATTATAGCATCAATGATTACTTTGAAGTAACATAAATATAGAAGGATTTAATTTTGATTTGTTTGTTAGTGTAAATATTTTTTTTACTATTATTTAATTAAAAAAATATGATATAGCCAGAATTTTTTTGTCAGAATTTTTAATAGTGATTTAGTATATTTGTCGATTCTCAGATAGGTGAAGTGGTCCCTATCATTTAATTCTATCTAATAACCTTCCTTAATTCTGGCTGAATTTTATCAAAGATTCTGTCTATTTTCTGACTATACATCATTACTCTATTCAATTATATATTAACACATCATTGAAACATTGATTGTAACAACAGTTATTTAAAAAGTTAAACTTCTTCAATGATGTGTCAATGCATAATTAGATAAAAATGTAAAAAACTTTACAAAGATAATAAATCAAAATTAAATTAAAGATAAAAATGATAGTAATTTGTTCTACATCATGTATAAATTATAGTAATTTATTCTGCATAAATCATAGCAATATTTATATGACATGGTACAGTGGCCAACCCAACCCTATAATCCAATTTGCTATTTTCATGACTCTATTCATATTCTTAATTTTTTCTATGTTAGATACTTATGTAAAAACTCATGAGGTGATGGTGTAGTAGAAGTGAGTTACGTCTCAAAACATAATAATTGTAGTTCAATTCCTGAGAGTTGTATCTCATAAGAGGGCTATAACCATTATCACTTTTGACCTGAAGAGATTAGGCTTATGTGACAGTTCAAATGAGCCAAATCTTATGAAAATAGTCATAGTTCACATTAAAAAAGATACTTAAGTAGAAGATGCAAGGATATATCTCTATTATATCTCCATGTTTCATATCACCATTGAAAACCAACTGACAGTCTTAGGCATGTGCGATTAATAAGTAAAATTGACAAAACATGAAACATTTATAATTTCTCTCTTATTTCAGAAAATGCCAGATCCTTTCATGTTTGCGAAGCATCACTGGCCAACATATTGATAATATGGGATGAATGGGAGAAACATTCAAGTATTTAAGAATGTTAGATGTGGATGATAATTCTAGCCAGTATACCCCATACGCCTCCTTAATTCTAAATTTCTAATTCAACTTTTTATTTTGGCCAGTAAATCTATTCTAACTCAAGTCCTTAGACTTGAGCTTTATGTATTTATTTTATCATGATCATTAGAAAGCTCATTCCTGCAGTAAGTCTTGCTTTCTGTTCTACTTTTTTCCTAATTAATTCTTATTTTTTGCTCTATTTAATGAAAAGGATAAACAGCAAGTGGCCTTTTTCTTCACTATACTGACTCATTTACTACACCAAAAGCCCTTATATAATATAAACTAAAATGGATCCATACCTTTTCCTTCGTTGGCTCAAGTATATTCGTTTTTTTGTTTTTACTTTTTTCGTACATTTGATTATTTTATTAACTTGGTCAGACCCTAAGATTCCAAATATAAAGAGGAACTGATACTTTCCAAAGACTAAGATGTAAAGCGCGGACAAGAGATTCAAATCCAAAGCACTGTTGCATATATCCTATGTTTCTTAAAAATGCCATCCTCTGCCCACTAATTTCCACCACTAACAAGAAAGAAATTACTCTTTTAATGCTATGTTTGTATTGAGGAGAATAAAGAAAAAAAAAAGAAAGAAGAAAAAGTTTTATTTTAAATATTTTAAAATTAAAATTTTAAAATAAGTCTTCCTTTTACATATATAAAACTATTCATGTTCTTTCACTTAATATCTTAAACTTGAGAATTAGTTAATTCATAACATTGATATGAAAACCTCTCTGACCAATTAGTTAGGAATTTGATCCTTTACCACCATTTATATACTTTCACCTAATAACTTAAGCTTTTAGAATAATTAGTTCGTGATAATTCTTTTTTCCTTCCTTTTCTTCCATTCTCCTCTAATGCAAACATACCCTAAATGACCCACCATTCACTGAAAGATTCCATTACACATCTCTCTGTTGCTACTTGCTAGCACCAACGTGCTTGCTCAAGTGTCAAGTGGAAATCCCAACGTGGCTGGACCCGATACTCCATCACATGCATCGGCATTAGGCCATGCTCACACCCGAAGCACAAGTCCACACTCCCCTGCGTGCCTTTCTTGTACTTCAAACGAGTCAAAGACCTTCTTTTCCCTAAATATAACCACTGCCTCTTCCCCAACCCAACTCACACGCCTTAACTGTAATTAGCATCACTGCATTTCAAACATCCAGTTTCCAGTCTCTACTTTCTCTGCTTCTCCCTTCTTGTCTGAACCTTAATTGGTAGCTTCAGAAAGCAAAGAAAAATGCTATCCATTTCCAAGGCCATTGCTCCATGGTTGAAGAAGCATTCAGATGTACAAGATGGAGCAGATAATGCATTTGGTTATGCTCCTGCAAGCCACATTGAAGAAGATGGAGATGATGAGGATGATGGTTATGATTATGCTCCGGCTGCATGATCATACGTGACTAATTTATATCTTCTTATGTTTGAATTAGTGGGTTTCGGGTCATCTTGGTTGTTGTAGGCATGTGCTTTAATCAGTGACTTTATCAATGAAATACCCTTGTGTTTATTTAGTATAATGAAATTTTAATGTTTATTGAGCTTAATGTTGCCTTCAAAATGAATATATTACTGTATTCTATATCTTTTATTTATATTATATACTTAAATCTTAATAATAATTTATATGATATGAAAAGGAACTTGTAAATCAGGACTTTTTGGGGATGAATGCATGTTGCTTGTTTAAAAAGACCAGTCAGTACCCCTCCTCATGTCTCATCAGAACATTACAATTCACAACCTTTCTCATATTGATCTCCCACACAACAGCAATCGCAAATCATATTAAAAATAATTGTCAAAATTACTAGTATATTTAGATTAATTTTTTTTTTATGATTAAAATAATTTATAATAAAAAATTTATTAAAAGAGTTTTTACCAAAAAAAAAGTATTTTTTTAAATTAATATATTACCAAATATGTATTAAGACTACTTGAGTAACACACTATCACCATATATTGTATTGGCCGACAACTCCACGTCGACAAACTTTAAGATAACTTTCGACGTCCAAACCTTTTTCCATTAAGTGGGGTTGAATATAAAATAATTTTATTGATACAATGATTTATAAATATTTATATATGATTAATTATATTTAATTTAATACCTCTACGTGCACTTGTCTCTTTTTATGTCTTTTAAAATTATTCAAATAACGTTATTTCAAAATTTAATACCTATACATGACCGGAAGTTAACATTTTTTCTTTTTTTTACATTTTATCTTTTAACTAGATGAATGCCTATTTGATAAATGGGTGTTTTTGCATAGTCAACAAGAATGGGTGAGCTTTTTAACCACTTTTCAAAATGTAAGGGGTAAATCTCACATGACCGGCAAAAGTGTAAGGAGGCTTTTTGTATTTTATTTGTTAGTAAAACGAACATCTGTTAGATGAAGAGATTATTTAGCACATTTATTAAAAAAATAAAGGGGTCTTTTTTAATTCTTTTTGAAACTTGCAGAGTAAATCGTGCATTATCCAAAGTTGAATGGGTTTCCGACATTTTACCAAAAAACAACTAAAATTTTAGACACAAGTGATCCCAGGCTGAATACAATCTAGAAATGAATTAAACAAAAATAGTGTAAGAATGGTATGAAAAAACAGGTGTGCAAACAACATTGTTATTCTAAGAAGCAGTAGGCATTCAACCCAATAAACGGTTCTGATTTATTTTCTTTTCATAGAATAATTTTATAATTTAAGGTTTTATTAAATAAAAAGATAAAAGGCAGAAATATATGCACATTGAAGATAGCAGTTAAATTAAAAAATATTAAAATTTCATTATACTAGGTCACTAGAAATAAGTTTGTAACGAGTCATAATTATATTTAAGAAATAGTATAATATATAAGATAAAAAATATAAAAAAGATTTATAAACCTCTAAAAGCCTATTTGAATAGTGCAAACTCTTTCCAAATATGCCCTAAATACCTGATTAGAAAGCAACATGCCCGTTATAATTAGCTAGCTAGTTGTTCAAATAAGTAATTATGTACCTCAATAATTAATAAATTAAGAACGAGCTTTCTAATAATTTCAAGCTATGAACTATTTAATTTTCCGTATCAAAATCCAATCATGCAGATGCCACCGTCATCAACATGCTTTTGGGGGATCATGAAAGGTTACGTGCACATATGTGTACGGAGCGTTTTGGAACGAGTTCTACAATAATGTCAAGCTTTTAACTATTTAGGTCATTGCTAACTAAATGAATTAGCAAAAATTATATGAAGCATATAGTTCAAATTATAAATCTTATATTCACATTTAATTTGTACTGCATAATCTTGCTACTGTATTACTCTTTTATGTGTGTGTGCGTGTTTTACGGTCCTAGCCTTCAGTAAGGGTTTAATCAAAAGACAAATTATATGTACAGAAAAAAAAAATTCGTTGAATGGGCGCAGTTAGCTTATAAACTGACATTATAAACCATACTTCAAGTTCAAAATAGAAATGATCAATCAAACAACGTTAGGAATGACACAACAATATATAATAAAATAACAAGGATCAGAGTTTTTATATTATGAAATGCATCATTTAATGCGGTCACAACATTTTAATTATCAAACCGTGTTTGAGTACTGCATGGATCCACATCATACCGTAAAGGTTGAAACGCGACTGGGACTGCATCCTACCTGCAACCACAATTTAATAAGCACCTCCACATTGTCACCATCACCTTCAATGCAGACTGCAGAAGGCATAGTCAAATCCATCGACGGCATCTGCATGCTCCTTGCACCATGGTGAAGAAGCAGTTCTTGATGGCGTTTTTCTCTACGTTTCGATGCTATCAGGGTTCAATACAAGAAGGGACGAACCAAAAGAATTAATTAGGGGCTGGAAAGTGGATTTTGAAAGGCACTAAGTTATACATATTGTGGAGTGAATTGGAACTTGGAATGGGGGAGAACGTGTTGGACTCGTTCAAGCACAAGGAAACCACGTGGGGATTGTGCACCATGGTGAGCAAGGCCTGTTGCGGATTGCTGATTATATGCGCTGTGGTATCTGGTCCAGGCAATTGGAAAATCAGATTCTCAACTAAGCAAACCCATTGATGCTAGCAGCCATAAGCAAAGTAGCAACAGAGTGATGTCCACAAATAGAATCCTATTTGGTCATTCAAAAGATAGAATATCTTTTTGGTTGGTGGAGTGGAAATTAGAGGTCAACAGATGGAATATTTAAGAGAAAGATACATATTGTGCTTGCAAAATTGTGAGATATGGAAATTTTGAAAATTGATGCTGCTTTAAATCAATTGGATGCATAAAAATAATCACTTTTGCTGTGTTAAATGAATTGTATGAGCTTGTTAGGGCCTTCGTTTCAAAAGAGAGGACAGGAAAGTGTGAAATGTCGGCACTAGTTGTCAGTAACTGATATCTGCTATGTTAATTTGTGATTTATAAACTCTGACATTTGTCTATATATTTAACTTATTTATCATACCCACTATTTTTTCTCGAGATTTCTCTCTTTAACAGTAGTTATCTAGTATCATTATTATATGTTTTACTGAATTTTTAATCCCTTGAAACCTTTCAAATATTTTGTCATAAAATGTTTCATTGAACTCGCATATTTTAAAATTTATGTTACAATTATTTAGAAAGTCTAGAAATATTTTGGGATAAAGCATACTTTAAATATCTTCTCGTTTGTTATATGGGTTAGACAAGAATATGTATTGTACTGAAATTGTGGAGTATAGATTATTGATCATACTTAACTTGTATGTTTGACTTTAGAATAGTTCTTACCTGTTTATTTATTTTTATTGTAAATGCGCGAAATTCTTTTCTATAAAATTGATATTTGGTTAATAGCTGTCTCATTTTGGTATAAGAAACCAAGTCAAAACGCTACAACTAATAATAGTAATTGTTAATTTTGGTACACCTTGATTAGATCCAACTAGTAAGAGAGTTACTAGCCTTATGCTAAATTCATCTTGGGATTGTAATAATTATTTTTTTTAACATTGTTCACATATGGGGAGCAAATTAGTGTCTTGAAATCCGAAATTGTTTGAGAGCCACCTCTTAGATCATGAGTATCATTTAACACTAGTGACATATCGAGAACAAAGTGCCTTAAAATTTAAAAATATTTTAGGGCCATTTTTTGAGTCCTAGGCATGTAATATAATCTTGTTGGTAGTTTGCCACTTATAGCATTTCTCTATCGTCTTAAATATGAATGTTTTTCCAGTGAAGTTTATTTGTTAATCTAAAATTGATTATTCATTCTATATGTGTTTAAGTATTTGTTACTATGTTTTAAGTAGATATGTACTTCACATCTCTATTACTTATTTGTGACATCTTAATAAATTAGTTTATGAGAATGACAGGTTGTTGACATTTATAAAATTTTAATGTTAAGTATTGCATTCTCCTTTTTAGGAAATTATTTTTTTCGTTTTAGTAGATTTAGCTATTTACTGAATTATATGACTCATTCCTTATTTTTGTATTTTTTTTTCAAATAAAGGGAAAGAAATTACTTTCAGTTTGGACCCTCCTTTGATCAGCTGATGTGTCTATTTTGGTGAGGCCACACTTGTCTAAGTGGGCATGCTTAGTTTTCTTCTGATAATTATGGTATGTGCAGAGAAATGTGTAAAATTTTTCTGTGTAAATAGAGTTTCTCTATTGCTTACAAATAGGATCCACACGTTTGTCTCATTTTATTGTATTTTATCATTGTTTGTTGAGTTCCTCATGTTTTAGACCATATGAATTGATTTTGAATGAAAGCTTCTTGAATAGCTTTAAACTGGAATAGGTTACATTCAATGGTATGCTTATGGACCAAATAAGCAAAATTTAAATTGTGATTTGTTTGTATTTTGGAATGTCAAGTTCTTAAGAAAGACTCTATCTGATTTTATGTAGAAATTGTATGTATTTTATTCTTTGATTTGATAAATGAATTTCGAAAAACTTATTAGGTTGATTAGTCCATCTTATACGCTGATCACGATTTATGAATTTAGATTGTGACAAAGTTGCTTTTAAATAAACTCAGATCTTGGCCTGTTGTATGCATATCTGTTATATATGTGTTAGAATTTGCCAACAGATAGTAAGTACCGAAGCACGTTGTTTTTTAAGGCTTAGATTTGATTCTTGCTGCTAGCAATCCCATCTTGGTAGACGATATGCAAATGTTATTATAAACTTTTGTTAAGACTTGTAACATTCTCTGATTTTGTAATAGGGTAGCCCCACTAGCTTGACATCCCCTTTAACTTTCTTGTTTACCAAAAAAATAAAAAAGAAATAACAATGCTACTTCCTAACTATAATTTAGTTGCTTCATATAATTCCATCGTTCATAAAATCTAATATCATTTTGCTAAAGCCATGAGATGCAAGGGAACAATTAGAA
Source organism: Castanospermum australe (assembly GCA_019955255.1). Classification (NCBI taxonomy): domain Eukaryota; kingdom Viridiplantae; phylum Streptophyta; class Magnoliopsida; order Fabales; family Fabaceae; genus Castanospermum; species Castanospermum australe. The sequence continues at coordinate 49,594 of NSJW01000938.1, forward strand.
ATCATTTTGTGGGTTGGGAATACTGGAGGTCAAAGTCTTCTCTCGTATTCTTCTATCTCATATTTATTATAAAACAGTTTACTCTATATCAGTGTTTCATACGACAAAATAATATATGACCTCTTAACAAAGTATTGATCATTATTAAAATTTAAAATCTTTCATAACTCAATGATTGAATTGATAAATCTTAGCTTCTATACGAACTACGGTGTGAAGGCAAAAGGTTTTGATGTTACTAGATCCAGCTTCTATACAAAGTTATGTGATCCTCCTGTAATTAATTATTGAATTAATTTGTGAAACCTATATAAGAAACACAAGGTAAATTATGGTGTGAAGGCCAAGGTTTTGATGTTACTGGATGCTTTAAATATCCCAATGTTCTGTTATTTATTGAAAATTCAAACAGCCGTCCATGCCAACACCAGAAGCCTGCTTTTTTTTAATAGAAATATATTTTTAGTTAAAATAAACAATTATTCCCTGTAATTTCACTAAATTTATATTTTGATTCCTATAGTTTTTTTTTTGGATATCGTTTTCTATAATTTTACTCATTTAAATTTTAGTTTTTAAGTAACTAATATCTTAATAATTAAAAACTATAAAAAATCAATCATTCATAAAAAATAAGAATCAATACCTTAATGAATAGAAATTATAGAGATTAAAGCTTAAATGAATAGAAAATATAAGGATCGATGCCTTAATTATAAGAACCAAAATTTAAATAAATAAAATTATAAAAATTGATATAAAAAAATTACAAGAACTAAAATTTAAATAAAAAAAAACTATAAGAAGTAACTGTTTATTTTAACCTCTATGTTTTTTTTTATAGAATAATGCTACCAATAAGAAAGCACAATTGCATATGTGGTCCCATCTAAATTTGACTGCAAAATAAGAATCCCTGGAGTCATTATAATAAGCATGTATACAGTTGTATTATAAGTTAGTTTAAAAATTCTCTTAAAAATGAAAAGATTTGAGTGATTTTTTATTAGAATAATTATATTATTATAAAAGTAAAAATATAGATTTCTTATAATAAAATTAATTAAATTCTTTTTTATTATATTTTGAATATAAAAATTGATTTATAAATTAATTTAAATAATAATTTTTATAATAATTTCTAAACATAAAAATTAATTTTTAATTCAACTTATTTTAATTTAACTCAATTCAATTTTATTCTTTGACTTTTTTGCCGGCCAGCCAGCAAAATCAAAAAGAAAAATTGTGGATAGCACTCTGAATCACCCAATCCTTATTCCAAACATCGTTTTAGCAATTTTAAAGACTTGTATTGCTTCTTGAGTAAACATGATGCAGATGTTCGAACCGCATTTTGGTACATGTCAAGCACATATTAATTAACATAACTCCATTTGGGAAGTGGGGGCTCCAACATGGTTTACTTTTCTAATATGTTCAAATGTTGACCAAGAATTAAAAATATTTCAACATTTTCAATAGTTTTTAATTTTGACCCTTATTGTTTGTCCTTTTCTCCCTTTTATTATTGATCTTTCAACGACAGAATTTTCTCTCCTCCCCGCCCGACACCCTACAAAGACACGCTTTGTGATGGGATAAGCCTATTTCAAGTTGAATAATATTGTTCACACAGATATTTAATCGCGAAAAATGATATATAATCATAATTTTTCACAAAAATTGTTAACTTCTAGTTCTTATTATTTTATTTTATTTAATAATCACTTTTAATTTTAATTAAATTTTATTAAAAAATAAAAAATTCAGCTAAATTAAAAAATAATTATTAGATAAAATAAAACAATAAAAACTAAACTTACCAAATCATTTTATAAAAAATTTTAATTATGTAATATTTTTCTAGTCATGTAATCCCTTACACGGTTGTTGAGCGTTTTAGCACTATTCTATGAAGATTTTTAGTATCATAATCCGGGTTTCAAATTTACTATTCCACATGGTCAGAAAATTCACGCTACCTGCAGCCATTTCATGATTTTCTGTACATCAAAGCAATGCATGGCCGCCTCCGTGATACTTCAATTTCAACCGTTTGACAAATTGATCCTATATTCCTATGAAGCCAAGGCCTCCAAAGCACCGACCTTGCAGAAACTATGGTGATCAGACAGAAGGGGAGCAGCCGAAGGATCTATCAATGGCCATTTAGCCTCAAATTGCTATGCCTTCTCTGCACAGCTGCTGGTCAGAACACTAGCAATACACAACCACTTGATTATAGATATGCTTGTTTAGACCAATCTTCTGTTCCTCCCTCCAGCACATACCAAACCAACCTCAACAATCTTGTCTCTTCCCTCTCATCTGATGCTGCTACCAGCAATGGTTTTGGGAACAGAACCTCAGGCAGTGACCAAAGCAATATGGTTTATGGACTCTACCTTTGCCGTGGCGATGTGAACACCAGCCTTTGTCACTCATGTGTCCAAAACTCTAGCAGATTGATCAGGCAGCACTGCCCCAATAATGCCTCGGCTATTTTGTGGTACCCATTTTGCCTTCTGAGGTACTCAAACCAGGATTTCTTTGGCAAACTCAACATGATGTCGAGGATTCCCATGTTTGATGCAGCACAGAATTTCACCAGTGCCGGAGAATTTGACAGTGATGCTAGGATCTTGATGAATGGCTTGTTACAGATGGGTTCAGAGGCACCCTTAATGTTTGGGACACACATGTTCAACATAAATGGTACTCAGACAAGGTATGGCTGGGTGCAGTGCAGCAGAGATATTACTAGTGCGGATTGCAGAACATGTTTGAGCAATATGCTTGAGGAAGTTGACCATTGCTGTCAGGGGAAGAGGGTGTGGCGTGTCTTTTCTCCAAGTTGTATAGTGATGTATGAGACTCAGCCTTTCTTTTTGAATGGCACACTGCCTAATGCACCAGTGCCTCAGCAAGGTACAAGTATACTTCTTTTAGCTAAATATTTCACTTCATTTTGCACTAATATTTTGCCCCTAAAATTTGAACTGCTGTTTAAGAAATTGTACATTAACCTCCTTTCTTGAAGATTGACCTCAAGACAGTTTCCTAGGGCATCTTTATGTGTTTGTTTGCATCTCCTATTTTAAGCTAAGTAGAAAACATAGACAAACTCCTTAAAAAATTACATTTACAAGGCCTAAAATAACAATATATGCTTCCACTTTTCTCAACATTTTTCACAAATGCAGCATGCTGTTCTGTCTTATTAATGCAGCCAAAGAAGGGAGTAGCAGAAGGTCAAGGATTATAGTAATCATTGTTGTAACTGGAGTAGTACTAATAGCTCTATTGGCTTTCAGCACATACTACTTCTGGTCCTTGAAAAGGAAAAAAAGTAAGCTCCTCATAATCCTCAACAGTTCTTTAAGCTGAGGCTATCGAGTATTTCCTATTTATGATTGATAATTTCATCATTCAGACAAACAAGCCATGCCAGAAGATGGACTAAAACCAAGATTTTCTCAGGACCAGATTGACAGGGAGGAGCCTATGAATGCTGACCTTCCTATGATGCCTCTGAGTACTATTCTACAATGTACTAGTAATTTTTCAGATGAACATAAATTGGGGAAAGGTGGATTTGGCCCTGTCTACAAAGTAATAAATTTGGATATCAGACATGCTTTTACTTTGTTTAATTTCTCCAAAAGCAACTTTCTTACTTATAATTTGAAAAATGTTTTAGGGTATTTTACCTGATGGGAGGCAAGTTGCTGTTAAAAGGCTTTCAAAAACTTCGGGTCAAGGTTTGGAGGAATTCAAGAATGAAGTAATATTGATTGCAAAATTGCAGCATCGAAACCTTGTGAGACTATTGGGTTGCTGCATTGGACAAAATGAAAAGCTGCTTGTATATGAGTACATGCCCAATTCTAGCCTTGATTTTCACCTATTTGGTATGACTCCCAAAAAATCAACCTGTTGTTACTTATTTTTATCTTCATTATTGAACCAATCAACCATTTGATGGCTTATCTTCTATGTTAAGTTGGTGGTATTATTCAACAAGCCAAATCTCAAATAAAATCATGTTTCACAAATGCAAACCAATTATTCTGCACTATTCATCACTACAAAGATTTTTTTTTTCCATATTTCCATGTTTCAATGTGTGGATTTTTTTTTTTGGGATAAAAATGTGTGACTGTGAATAATTTTTATAATTAATATTTAATATTTGAGTTATGTGTGTGTGTGTGTGTATTGCAAATTAGGATTTGAGTTATATTGCTATAAAGCTAGATTCATCTATCAGTTGGTGGTATTATTTAACAAGTCAAATCTCAAATAAAATCATGTTTCACAAATGCTAACCAATTATTCTGTACTATTCATCACTACAAAGATTTTTTTTTCATATTTCCCATGTTTCAATGTGTGGATTCATCACTACAATTTTTATACTTAATATTTAATATTTGATTTATGTGTGTGTGTGTGTGTGTATTGCAAATTAGGATTTGAGTTATATTGCTATAAAGCTAGATTCATCTATCAGTTGGTGGTATTATTTAACAAGCCAAATCTCAAATAAAATCTGTTTCACAAATGCTAACCAATTATTCTGCACTATTTATCACCACAAAGATTTTTTTTTCTTCATATTTCCCATGTTTCAATGTGTGGATTCATCACTACAATTTTTATACTTAATATTTAATATTTGAGTTATGTGTGTGTGTGTGTATTGCAAATTAGGATTTGAGTTATATTGCTATAAAGCTAGATTCATCTATCAGTATCTCAACCAGTCAGATTTGTGAACAACCATAAGCCCTCACTGAAGAAGAAAAAGGCCCCCTTTAGAAATATGAAACCAATTTCAGGGGATTCTAATGCCAATTTTATGCTTAAATGAAGTCTTTGCAGTTGTGCACCTCTTGAGCAATTGCTTCAGGACAAAGACTTTCTGAAACAGAAGATAGGCTCCTGAAAGTAAATTGTTAGAAAGTGTGTCTGACCTTAAAACTTAAGGCATTATAAGATCTAGATATAATAATATCGTTATGGATATTGCTTTTGGTTTCATTCATAGTTCTTAGAATTGCATTGTGTTACACTTTGCCATCAGATACGGTGAAGGGTGCACAGCTGGATTGGAAATTGCGATCAAACATTATTAATGGGATAGCCAAAGGGCTTCTATATCTTCATGAGGACTCCAGACTCAGGGTTATTCACAGAGACCTGAAAGCTAGCAATATTCTATTAGATCATGAAATGAATCCAAAAATCTCTGACTTTGGATTGGCAAGAACATTTGGAGGAGACCAGAGGCAAGCAAATACAACAAGAGTTGTGGGTACATAGTAAGTATGAACTATTTTTCTTTCTCTCAATTATACAAGAATGCATACCAGGCCAAGTTCTTCACTTAAATCACATGATTATGGATTACAACATAGCATCACATTTTAACCTGCTTTGCGTGATTTTTTGCAAGGTTAGATAGATAAGGTTTACTGATAATCTAATATATTGGTTTTGAGCAGTGGATACATGGCTCCGGAATATGCTATGGAAGGCTTGTTTTCAGTGAAGTCAGATGTATTCAGCTTTGGTGTTTCTTTTGCTAGAGATCATTAGTGGAAAAAGGAACAGTGGATTCTATCTTTTAGAGCATGGCCCAAGCCTTCTCATATATGTAGGTTTTCTAATTTATGCTTGTCTTCATAAAACATATATGAAAATTAGCTTTGAACTAAATTCATATGCATTTACAATTTATAGGCATGGAAACTCTGGTGTGAAAGCAAAGGTTTGGAATTGATGGATCCAGTACTAGGAAAGTCATGTGCACCAAGTGAAATTCTGAAGTGTATACACATTGGTCTACTGTGTGTTCAAGAAGATGCAGCAGATAGACCAACAATGTCAAGTGTTCTTCTTATGCTTGCAAGTGCCACAGTGACTCTCCCCAAACCCACGCACCCTGCATTTTCTGTTGGAAGAGCTGCCATAGAACGAGAGTCTTTGTCAAACAATTCTATACATCACTCTATCAATGAAATAACAGTCTCTGAAGTGGGACCAAGGTGATCAATAGAACTATACATGCTTTTCTTCTTAGCTTTTGTAGAATGGAGGAAATCTGTACACAAGTTACTTGAAAGACAGAAAAGTAACTTTTAGGAAGATGATACAATTTTTTGGTGCATAGAAATTTATACTTTTTTTGTTTATATTTACCTGATAATGTTATTAAGATTTTTAGGCCAATATTTTGTTAATTGGAATGTGGAAAAAGAAATAGTGAAGTTGGATATGATTTTTTTTAAGAAAAAAATGTTTGGCTGAATACGATTGGTTTAAAGCAGGGCTTTAAATTGTGGTTGCAATCGCGATTGTGGTTGCATTGCGTTTACTGCGATTGCAGACATGGTGACCAATGCAATGTGAGTTGCGGGCACAGTAGCCGTGAATTTTTTTTGACAAATAATATATTAAATATTAAAAAAAATAATTTCTATATGAAAACCACAACATTATGGCTGTTGCGACCACAATGCGGTTGTCATGCTACCATTGTGGCTGTGATGTGGTTGCGATACGACCATTACAGTTGCGACACGGTCGCTGCGGTGTGAATGGAAATCACTTCGCAATTGTGGGGCACAATCACAATATTGCAGCCGCATCACGTGATGCGGTCTGCATTTTGAATCCATGGTTCAAAGTGAACCAAATTGGTCATCTATTTGATTTAATTTGATTATTTGATTAGAACAAAATCAATTCATTCCAAGTAAGTTGAAATAGAAACCTGGAACATAATATACTGAGATAATATAACCTATCATGAATAAGAGTACACAAGGACTTTGGTTGGAGAAAAATGTCAAACACTAAGAAATTGACCCAACACATACAATTATACGGTTATCTGGATATAATAGGAGCCTCAACAAGTCAGAGCAAAACATAATAACTAAATGACAAAAAGAATACAAACTAGGACTCAAAATAGTCCACTTGAGTAATCCATATTAGAAATTTTTGAATTAACCAATGCATGCAAGAAAATACGACAAAATGCTGTTGACCAATCCAACAGCAAAATATCAGAAAAACGGTCAAAACCCATATAGTAAATGAAGGTTTCAGAGGGGGAAATTGATGCAAATGAAGTTACGACATTAAAGGATCCGGTCCAAGTCCCAGTTGGCCCAAGTACGAGAGGTCGGGCAAAGAAATTCAAGGAAGCACTCAACGGGCTAATTCAAGAAACCTGGTCTCAATCAAATTTATGGCCTATTAAGCATAGCCCATGTTCTCAACAAAGAAACATCAATGTGATTCAAACCTAACCTAATTGCAGCAGCAAATCTGCATGTTTGGGGGCTGATTGATTTAATCAGATACTTTCCTTTATTTGTTCAAGCTGATTGATTCAATCAGATATTTTTCTTTATTTGTTAGGGCTGATTAATTCAATTAGATACTTTCCTTTATTGTAGGGCTGATTGATTTAATCAGATACTTTCTTTTATTTGTTAGAGCTGATTGATTCAATCAAATACCTTTCTTTATTTATTAAGGTTGATTGATTCAATCAGATACTTTCCTTTTATTTGTTAAGACTGATTTATTTAATCAGATACTTTCCTTTATTGTAATCAGCTTATTTAAAGGTGTACATGAATGAAAGAAATAATATAGTTTTATTCACAAAGAATTGAGTGTTTCTCTTTAGTTCTTTGAAGAAACTATTCGAACTTATCGGAATCATTCCGTGGCGTTCACAATTCGACTTATCAAATGAAATTTCTACGACCGTTTGTGGCGTCTTCAACATACTAAGGTTCTTACCTCTGCATAGGTAACGGGTCGAGGTTTTCTATTTAAAAATCTAATTGTAGACGGTCGTAGTACCTTAGTTATTGACGGGTCTCATTATTCTTAACAAGGTTTGCATCATTTGGTATTAGAGCCTGGTTCTAAATCAGGTTTGCCTATCCTTTTTTTTCGTCTTTCCATTGATTTTCACCTAGGGTTTTCAAAGAAAAAAAGGATCCAAAAAAAAAAGAAGAGAGAGGGATCCAAAAAAAAAGAAAAAAAATTCGTCCAAAAAAAAGAAAAGAAAATTTGTCCAAAAAAAAATTCATCCCAAAAAAAATTCATATTTTCAAAAACTTTATCAGTTGTTGTTTCTTCGTATTTATACTGTCCTTGGTGTTTTTACTTTTGAATTACTACAAGTGATTCGATGTTATCTGATTAGTTTAAAAAGAACTAAAAAAGAAATATCGAATGGAAGAGGCAAGAGTGGTGAATATATTATAGAGTAAAAGCCAAATTGTTTTGAGTGAAACACGAGTGAAATTGAGTAGATCATTATTTGAGTGAAACACGTGAAGGAGTATCATGAGGTCCATTGCATTTTGTTCTTAACCTTATTTTGCAGATCAATAATGTTACATAACAGTGGTTATAGTACTTAAGGAGTAGCTGATCCGCAGTTATTCATGAAGGCTATGGTGAAAATGAGAAGTGAATTGAGCAGGTGCATGAACGGTTAGATAGGGTAGAGAATGAACGTATGGCACAGCTGCAAAACGTTCATAATGTGCTTAGGAGGGAAAGAGTTCAACCGAGGAAAGTAAGGGATGAGGACGACGAGTATTATAGAACTGGTTTTGATGGAGAAGAAGATCAAAATTCAGTGGGTAGTCCTAGGAAATATGGGCAGTTTAGGGAAGTTAGGAACCGAGAAGATAACAATCAAGGTAGTATTAAGATGACAATTCCTTCATTTCAAGGAAAGAATGACCCGGAGGCCTATTTTGAATGGGAGAAGAAGGTGGAGTTGGTGTTCGATTGCCAAAACTACTCTGAGATAAAGAAGGTAAAACTTACACCTATTGAGTTTTATGATTATGCTATTATTTGGTGGGATCAGTTAGTGTTGAACAGGCGGCGGAATAGAGAGCGTCCGGTTGAGACGTGGGAAGAGATGAAAAACAGTGATGAGAAGACGGTTTGTACCTAGCCATTACTACTGGGGGTTGTACCAAAAACTACAAAGCCTTAGACAAGGTAACCAGAGTGTGGAGGATTATTATCAGGAGATAGAAATTGCTATGATTCGCGCTAATGTAGAAGAAGACCGAGAAGGCTACTATGGCAAGGTTTTTGCATGGTTTAAATCAAGAAATTCATGATAAGGTGGAGATGCAGCATTATGTGGAGTTGGAAGACATGGTACACATGGCCATCAAAGTAGAGCAACAGCTCAAGAGGAGGGGTGGTACACGTGCAGTAACATAGTTTGGGTTCTTCTCCATGGAAACCGAGTAATGTAAAGAAAGAAAAAAAGCCAGCTGTAAAACCCAAAACTGAGCCAAAATAAGAAACAACCAGCCATGGTTCTCAAGGTAAATCTGACCCTTTCACATATTGAAATCATGACATTAAGTGTTTCAAATGCCAAGGCAGGGGTCACATAGCAAGCCAATGCCCGAACAAAAGAGTCATGGTGATACGGGATAATGGTGAGATTGAAACCGACGATGAATTAGAGCCCAACTCTATGCCACCATTGGAAGATACGGATAAGGAAGAATATGCAGTCGAAGGAGAATTGTTCGTTGCAAGAAGAGCTTTAAGCGTGCAAGTTAAAGAAGATGAAGAGGTACAGCGAGAAAACATCTTTTATCTAGATGCCACGTGCAAAACAAGGTATGTAATCTGATTATTGATAGATGTAGTTATACTAATGTTGCTAGCACTACTTTGGTAGAAAAATTAGGGCTGTCAACAATTAAACATTCTCGACCTTATAAATTGCAATGGCTCAATGATAATGGAAAGTTAAGGGTGACTAAACAGGTGTTAGTGTTATTCCGCATTGAAAAATATGAAGATAAAGTTTTGTTCGATGTAGTTCCAATGCAAGCTGGACACTTGTTATTAGGCCAACCTTGGCAATTTGTTCGACAAGTTAAGAATGACGGCTTTACCAACAAATAGTCTTGTGTGCTCAATCAGAGAACCATCACTCTTGTTCCAATGACATCGAAGCAAGTTTATGAAGATCAAGTGAGATTACAGAGAGAGAGTGATCAAAATAAAAAGAGTGAAAGTGAACAAAAGAAAAAGAGTAAAAATCAGAGAGAGGTCGAGAAAAATGAGAGAGTAAAAAAAAAATTAAAATTTGGCTATTGAGAGAAAATTAGAGAGAGAACAAAAGAATTTCTATGCAAAAGCGAGTGAAATTAAGCGAGTAATATTTGCAAATCAGCCAATGATAGTACTTTTGTATAAAGAGGTATTTTTGAACACTAATGAAATTGAGCCCGCTTTGCCTAGTTCTGTTGTTTCTCTTTTGCAGGAGTTTGATGATGTCATTTTCGAGGAGATTCCACATGGTTTACCACCTATTTGAGGGATTGAACATCAAATCGATTTTGTGCCCGGTGCTTCCATTCCAAACCGACCAGCCTACCGAACTAATCCTGAGAAGACAAAAGAATTACAAAGGTAGGTTAGTGAATTGATGGAAAAGGGGTACGTGAGAGAAAGCATGAGCCCATGTGCCGTTCCGGTGATTTTAGTTCCTAAGAAGGATGGAACGTAGAGAATGTGCGTTGATTGTCAAGCCATCAACAATATAACAGTACAATATCGACATCATATTCCTCGCTTAGATGATATGCTAGATGAACTACATGGTGCTTGTGTATTTTCCAAGATTGATTTGAAAAGTGGTTATCATCAAATAAGAATGAAAGAAGGAGATGAATGAAAAACTGCTTTTAAAACAAAACATGGTTTATATGAGTGGTTAGTGATGCCATTTGGATTAACTAATGCACCAAGTACTTTTATGCGATTAATGAACCAAGTCTTGCGTGCTTTCATAGGCAGATTTGTTGTTGTCTATTTTCATGATATACTCATTTATAACAAAAACTTATATGACCATGTTAAACACTTAAGATCTGTTTTAGAAGTGTTTAAGAAAGGAAAAGTTGTTTGCTAACCTTAAGAAGTGCACCTTTTACACTGATAAGCTTGTGTTTCTTGGTTTTGTTGTGAGTGCACAAGGAATATAGGTGGATGAAGAAAAGATTTATGCCATTCAAGAGTGGCCAACGCCCCACTTTCGTAAGTCAGGTAAAAAGTTTTCATGGCTTGACGAGTTTTTATCGACGCTTTATTCGGGATTTCAGCAGCATTGCAGTGCCCTTAACCGAAGTCATCAAGACGAATGTTCCATTCAAATGGGGAGGGGAACAAGAGAAGGCATTCAAACTCATCAAGGAGAAATTAACTAATGCGCCTTTACTTGTTTTACCTAACTTTGCTAAAACATTTGAAATTGAGTGTGATGCTTCAGGTATAGGCATTGGGGGCATTTTTGATGCAAGAAGGAAGGCCGGTTGCGTACTTTAGTGAGAAATTGAGTAGGGCAGCCCTAAACTATCCCACTTATTACAAAGAATTATACGCATTGGTTCAAACTCTAGAGACTTAGCAGCACTACCTTTGGCCTAAAGAGTTTGTGATTCACACTAATCATGAGTCCTTGAAGCATCTGAAGAGTCAACACAAGTTGAGTAGGAGACATATGCTCGATAGGGTAGAGTTCATTGAGACCTTCCCATATGTCATCCGATATAAACAAGGTAAGGAGAATGTGGTAGCTGATGCACTTTTCTCGAAGGTACGTGTTAATTTCTACTCTTGAAGCAAAATTACTTGGTTTTGAATACATTAAAGAATTATACCCTTTTGACCAAGATTTTTGTGAGGAATATAGGAATTGTGAGGAAAAGGGCATGGGAAAGTTCTTTAGGCATAAAGATTTCTTGTTTCGAGAAAATAAGTTGTGTGTGCTTAATTGTTCATTACGAGACTTATTGGTAAGGGAATTCCCATAGTGGATGGTTAATGGGACATTTTGGAGTTGCCAAGACTTTAGCTATTTTGCAGGAACACTTTTATTGGCCACACATGAAACGAGATGTCGAGAGGATTTGTGGTAGATATGTCACGTGTAGGCAAGCTAAGTCCAGAATGCAACCCAACGGTTTGTATACTCCTTTGCCAATTCCTAATGAACCTTGGATTGATATTTTGATGGATTTTGTGTTAGGTTTGCCTAGGTCTAAACAAGGAAGAGATTCAATATTTGTGGTTATGGATAGATTCTCTAAGATGGCACATTTTATTCTATGTCACAAAACGGATGATGCTTCACATGTTGCTAATTTGTTCTTTAGGGAGCTTGTGAGATTACATGGTATGCCTAGGATAATTGTTTCGGATAGAGATGTTAAGTTCTTGAGTTACTTTTGGAAGACTTTGTGGTGCAAGTTAGGAACTAAGCTCTTGTTTTCTACTACGTGTCACCCACAAATTGATGGTCAAACCGAAATAGTAAATAGGACTTTGTCAACTTTGTTGAGGGCTATCATTAGGAAAAATATCAAAACATGGGAAGAGTGTTTACCACATGTCGAGTTTGGTTACAATCGTACTATTCATTCTGCTACTAAATTTTCACCTTTTGAAATTGTATACGGATTTAATCCTTTGACTCCATTGGATTTATTTCCTTTACCTTTGTCTGAGTATATGAATTTAGATGGCGAAAAGAAAGCTAAATTTGTTAAACAGATCCATGAGAAGGCAAGACTCAATGTCGAGCGGAGAACGGAGCAATATGCAAAACAAGCTAACAAGGGGCGCCATAAGTTAATTTTCGAACCTGGAGATTGAGTTTGGCTGTACATGTGGAAAGAGAGATTTCCTGTTCAAAGGCGTTCCAAACTACTTCCAAGAGGAGATGGTCCTTTTCAAATCCTCGAGTGTATCAATGACAATGCTTACAAACTGGATTTACAGGGTAAGTACAATGTTAGTGCTACTTTTAATGTTACTGGCTTGACTTCTTTTAATGTAGGTGATGATTTGAGGACAAATCCTTTTCAAGAGGAGGGGAATGATGCAAATGAAGTTACGACATTAAAGGATCCGGTTTAAGTCCCAGTTGACCCAGGTACGAGAGGTCGAGCAAAGAAATTCAAGGAAGCACTCAACAGGTTGATTCAAGAAATCTGGTCTCAATCAAATTTATAGCCCATTGAGCATAGCTCATGTTCTCAACAAAGAAGCATTAATGTGATTCAAACCCAACCTAATTGCAACAGCAAATCTGCATGTTTAGGGGTTGATTGATTTAATTAGGTACTTTTCTTATTTATTAGAACTGATTGATTCAATCATATATTTTTCTTTATTTGTTAAGACTGATTAATTCAATTAGATACTTTCCTTTTATTTGTAGGGCTGATTGATTTAATCAGATACTTTCCTTTATTTGCTAGAGATGATTGATTCAATCAGATACTTTCCTTTATTTGTTAGGACTGATTGATTTAATCAGATACTTTTCCTTTATTGTAATCAGCCTATTTAAATATGTACATAAATGAAAGAAACAACACAGTTTTATTCACAAAAATTAAGAATTTCTCTTTGATTCTTTGAAGAACTATTCGAACTTATCGGAATCATTCCGTGGCGTTCACAATTCGATTTATCAAACGGAATTTCCACCACTGTTTGTGGCGTCTTCAACATACCAAGGTTTTTACCTCTGCATAGGTAACGGGTCGAGGTTTTCTATCTAAAAATCTGATTGTAGACGATCGTGGTATTTTAATTATTGATGGGTCTCGTTATTTTTGATGAGGTTCGCATCAGAAATGATCAAATGAAGAGGACATACCTTATAGACTTCGAAAATGAAGCAAAGATTGAAAGGTTTTCTCATCATTTTTGCGTGAGCTTGGGGTGTTCAAGGAAAGAAGATAGAGAGAGGTTTGTAGAATAGGAGAATTGGAGTGGAAAGAAAAACATGTTGGCGATAGGAGCCGCAAAGACACAGGGAGAGGGAAAAGGAACCATTGGAAAAAGGAATGGAGAAACGTGGATGTTTGGTGGTCTCTGACAGTTTGCCATTGGGAACAGGAAGTTGCCGAAAGATGAGCAAGAAGTCGCTCGAAATTTTGAGACTGAAGTTGCTGGAAAGTTTGAGAGTGAAAGTTTGAGAGTGAAGGCACTGAAAGGGAAAGTGGATGTACGTTGTGCCATGGCAAAAATGGGAAGGTCGAGGAGAAAAGAAAGAGACGACGAAGGATTTTAGTAATTTCAAATTCTTCTTCTTGGGGTCAAAAATATCCCAAGAAATTTCAAGAGGATTTTAAAAATTCTATTATTAAATATTATGGAGAGTTTTATGATGCAGTATTTCAAATGCACTCAAAAATTACATTATCCTTGTAAAATGATTTATCTAAATACAGGTGTTAGTTAATTTCAGATAACTTTTTTTAAAAAACTGAATCAATTTAAATTGTAATCACTTTAATGTTATGTTTGTATATTACATAAGAAAGAAAAGAAAAGGAAAAGAAAAGAAAAAAAAAGGTAAAAATAATATGAATATTTGTTTAGATGATTTTTATTGTGCGCGGGAAGAGTAAGGAGGGAAAACATTTCTCCAATTCTCCCCTTCAAAGACTTAAAATTCTTCTCCCTCAAATTTAGGGATAAGGAGGAGAAATGTTTCATTTTAAATTAAATAAAAAAAATAATTATTATTTCTCCTTCTTTCCTTATATTTATTTATTTAAACATTCAAATAAATAGAAATAACTCCCTTTTCATTTTATTCCTTATCTTTTTTCTCTTTTTCTTTTCTTTCCTACCCTTTCTCCTTCAATCAAAAACATCTGAACATAGCACTAGACAAAAACACGTTATCAGTTGTTAGTTTTTATAATAAGTATTTTTTTTCTTTTATACAAGTACTTCAACTTTAAAAATTTATAAAATATAACAAATAATTAATAAAATATTTAACTTGCTAACGTATTGCATATTAAAAAAAACTTGTTAGCGTATTGGCAAGAAAAAAAAAATAATTTTAATCTATTGTTGGTATAAATTTTTTTTAACTTATTATTCAATCGTATATTATTAAATATTTAATTTTTTAATTAATTATTATCTTAATTAAATTTTTTAAATAATTTAACAATCATGATTAAGTAATAGTATAAATTTTTTTATAATAATAATAAATTAAAATTAAACTCAAAAAGAAAACACACTATTATCATGATAATACCCAAATTCACCACTATCTGTTGGCCTCATGTTTTCATTTTTTCCTCTTAACAATGAGAAATCTATTAATATTATAATCTTGACATCTTTTTTAATTGATTTTGAAGGGAAAAAATTTTAGTCATTAGATTGTTTAATGCTGGCCATTAGATTATATGGAAAAAAGTTGTTGAAGGTTTTTTACTTAAAAAACGTGTAATCTCTTTCACTCTTTTTTTTTTCCTTCTTGAATGAATTATTATTATTTTTTTAATCATAATCTTTGCATTTTTTTTTAGTTTGATTTTGACATGAAAAATCTATATTATTAAATTATTTTGTTAATTGTATCAAATAATGATGATCATTAGATCAAATGTGAAAATGTTTTTCAATATTACTTTTTCTTGAAAGTTATTCTTTTTCTTTTTTTACTGTATCATATTTTTATTTAAAAAATCTAAACTTCTCTTTTTATTTATGTATTAAATAAGTTTGATAATTATTTATGTTTGTATCTATTATTATATTGAAAAGCTAAATTTACTGATGTATTTTTAAAAAGTCATTTAAATTTTTAAAATTTTTACTTTTATTTTTAAATTACATTTATTAGTTACTTATGCTTAAATATCAGTTTATTAAACTTTTAACCAATTTTATAATTGATATCACTTATTTGAAAAATATACCTCTTGGTACTTAACATGATTGCTTTTGAAAATGAACAAGTTCTTTATTCTCATGTGATCATTTTATTTGAAATTATTGTTAATATTATATTTAAAAAATTATCATTATATTAATTATATAAAAATTATGATTTTATTGTGACTAAAATATTTTTCAATCATTATAAAGTATAATAAGAAAATAATAAAATTGAAGTAGTTATAAATAAGAGAATGAGACAAAACAAAGAATCCGTACATTGTACGGTACATGACTAGTTTTTTTATATTTTTAAAATAAGTGTTTTTTTTTATTTTATATAAATAGATATAAAATAATTATATAATATTAAATTTAATATTATTTTTATATTCATTTACATAAAATAAGAAAAAGTTATACTCCGAAAATATACACAAATTTCTCTTTAATAGACCCTTCAGTCAAAGTGTCAAACTATTGCACTGAAGTGCACCCAATCCTTTGATTGGACTGGACTTTTCTTTTCTTTAAGTAAATATTATTTATTTTAAATATTTTATTTATTTAATTGTTAAAACTGTTAATACACTTTATTTATTTAATAGTTAAAACTTTAATCTTATGATTGAATAGATAAAAAGATGATAGAGGAGAAAAAACACTTTTAAAATTTAAATTTTTTTTCTTGTTTAAATCAAGAGAAAACTTAAAAAAAAGAGAAAATGATCAAAACAAAAAAAAATTAAAAATTGTATCCCTTACATTGTTATTCATTCCAAAATTCAAAATTTTATCTCCTCTCCCGTTTTGTCTCCACTCGTCAAAACAAAGAGTTAAAACTTAAAAGTTCATAACAGCAACGTCTTCAACGCTCTAAAAAAGTTTTGGAGCATGAATGCTCCAATTATCTGATGCGTCGATTTATAATTAAAAAAAAAAGGTTGAGATTGTTTACCTGTGACTTGTTTAACAGGTTAAACTAAGAAATTAGTTTAAAATCTTAGTGTTATTCTTTTTGCTTTTTAGTCCTTTTTTTTATAATTTTTTTGCCAAAAAGAGGTCTTCCATTACAGGCCATTCAACCTCCCACCATTGAGGCAGTTGCTCTTTGTGGGTTTCGTCAAATAAAATGGAAGGTAGGCCGTAGGAGGAACACACTCTCTCTCTAAACAAATCTCTTCTCTTTCTGAAAATGTTAATTATGTGGTATGTGCCGTTGTTTCTGTTACCTATCGCCTCTCACTAAAAAAATCTCTTCTCCTTCCAACGAGATTAATCTGTGGATTGTGTGCCATTATTTTGGTTTTTGTTACAGACGCCATCACCAATTTTGCCAAGATTTCATTTCTGTTGATCGTTTCAGTTTCATCCTTCTATTCTTTTTCTGGAGTTGTAACCATTTTTCTTTTAATTTTGCTTTGCAGTTTACCTTTAGTTTTTGTATTGCTGTTATGTGTTTTATACAGAAGGATAACCTTTCTTGATGGTTATTCTTTACACTAAGATTTTTTTAGATTTAAAAATTATTTTAATTGAGATTAACCTATTTAAAATATTATAAAATTAAAAAACAACCAATTTCATATATATATATATATATATATATATATATATAAATTTTAACTTGTGTAATTCAAGTAAGTTAAAGTTTTAATACAATAAATTTTATCTATAGTTAGCACACTGTCAACGCTAACATACTCATCTATTCGTATTTTTTTAATTTATATATTTAGTTATTATATGCAGTCATATTGAACACATCAATATTCTTTTAAAATAATTATTTTTATTTTATTTTAAGAAAATAAATAAAATATGTTTATTTTGCCTTTGTTAATTCATGATTTTTATAATTATTTTTAAAATTATCTTTCATTTTCCTATATTTTGTCAAAATAATATTTTGTTATAATAAATAATATATTTTTTGAAATTCATTCTTAGAATATTTTATTAAAAAATAGGAATAGGAATAAAATAGGAATTTATATTTTAAGCAAAAACTAATCTATTACTCAAAAAATGTAAAAATGCATTGTAAGAAAAATTATTTAATTTTCTTTATGTTTATGTTGATAGACTCCTTATTAACTTTAAAGAAGTTGAAACTAGAAATTTCAAAAATAAGTATTGCTTATATTATTGTTACATATATCTTATTTCATCGTTTGAAATATAGTGATTTTTATTCTCATACAGAACTTTTTGTTGTTTGAATAAGATTATTGAAGAGAATGCTCTTATTCTTAGTCAAAAATCAGGTCTAACAAATATTTTATTAATCATTTTTAATTATATTTATTCAATAATATTTGAAAAATTTATAATAAAATATAATTAATAAACAAATAAAAATAATAAGTTTTAAAGATAATAAAATAATAAAAAATAATACCACTTAATTAAGTGAAAAGTAATATTTTAAAAAAATACTATGACTTACTAATCATACTTAATGATTAAGTAATTTATGCTTTTTTATATTATTTTTCAATCATACTTAAGGATAAAATGTAATTATACTTTATAACTGGAACATGTTAATTTTAAATCTTAAAAATACACTATAACTTCTTAATCATGTTTAAAGATTATATGTCTATTCTATACATTTAAAGATTATATATTTAATATATCCCAATATTTCTTATTCATCATCCAATAACTAATTTATAAGTATATATTGATCAAATATAGATTCAATATTTCAAATAATCATTGTAAAGAAAAAAAAAATCAACAATTCATGTTAAGGCATATAAAAAAGCTAACATATATATATATAGTAACGAGAAAGAAGATTACGAGTATGCTATATATAATTTTTCTAATAAAATTATTGAGTAATAGATAATTATATATATATATATATTTGTACCTTAGAAAATGTACATTTAATTAATTTAAATTTTTTTAATAACTTAGTCACTGCCTTTATGATCTTATCTGAATTTTAGAAATTCAAACATATAAATCTTGTTAATATATAAATGAAAAAAAATTAAATTTTGGTTTTACAAAATTACAAAATTTTGAATCTGGCATATGGAATTTTTTTAAAAAAATTTGACCACAATAAATAATAATTATGTTGTAAACAATGATTAAGTAAATATTAAATATTATAATATATTTATTATCTTACAGTAGTTGATAAGTCATAGTTTAAATTTTTAAAGAGAAGAAGTTTATGGTTAAATCCTTTTAATTAGTAAAAAAAATATAATCTTTATTATAATTTAAAAATAATCTCCAATGCCTAATTTTATAAACACCAAAATTTCTAATAAATAATTTTAAAAAATTTATTTTTAAAGTAATTTTAAAAATTTATTTACTTGATGACATTCCAAATGTTTTAAATCATATTTGATGGAATTGAAATTTCATACTTTATGGAATGGACAATAATTTTTTATCTAATATATCCTTATTCATTTTCAAAATTATATTTATTATATTTCTTAAATTTAATTTATCTAATGAGATAACTCTAGCAAATAAAAATTTAACACACTAGGTAATCATCTTATTTCTTATACTATAAATTGTATAAATAATCATATAAAATTATAAAAAATTATATGTGAATACTAATATTAAAATTTTTTCTGTTATATTTTTGTAATTATATTCAAAATTTCATAAAGATAAAAAATTATAATAATTAAGTAAAATATAATTACTATTTAAAATTTTAATAAAAAAGCATTCAAACTTTTTATATAAAAGATATTTATATTATTTATATTAATTTTGATTCTATTTTTATATTATTTTCATATATCAAATAATAAAAATAATTTAAAAACATATTTTATTCTAAAAAATATTAAATTATAAATTAAGAATAATTATTTTTATTTTATTTTATTTTATTCTTATTCTACTCTTTTTATAAAATAATTACTTTGTATACTAAATATTATGTTAATTATATGATTTTTTGAGTTTAAAAAATACCACTTAAGGTTGCGAGTTTTTAAAAAAGTTTATTAAACTTGACTTTTAATTAAATTAATTTATATATTTATATATAATTAAATATTTTAACATTTATATCATATATTAATTTAATAAAATAATATATTTATTTTAATAAAATATATAAAAACAATTCAATTAAAAAATAAATTTCAATAAGGAAAATGATGTTTTGCACAAAAGAATTTTCGTGATATTTCTACGAATGAGTTGGCGGCCTAGTTGGCATCCAAGTTGGCATACCCTCTTCCGAGTTGCTCCTCCATATCGAAAGGCCTCTTCCGCTCCTTTGGCCACCACCGTCGAAATTCACTGGGTAAGCCCTCCTCATCGCAGCTTCCTCTCCTCTGGCGATCGTCAAGATTCACTGAGATCTGCCTCTCCATCGGCACTTCCTCTTCACAGGCCATTGTTGTGATTCCCTGAAGAAGACCTTCTCATCGCATTTCCTCTTTGCTGGCCATCGTCGATATTCCCAGTGATTCTTGCATTTAATTTCACGGTGAATTTCATTGTTTTCTTGGTTCTGCTAATGAGCCCATTAAGGGTTGTATGATAGTTTTTGGGTTCATGTATTTTTGGAGTGGAAATTGTGGGTCAACTATTAACTTTCTGAAAAAAAAATCTATAGGTGATTTGCAATGCTTACCCCAGTTGGAGAGCAAATTCTAGCAAACAAGAGGTAAAATGCTGCCAAAATTTTCTGCCACCAGAACCATGGTATGAATTTTGCAATTTCTTACTTTTAATCTTTTCCCCTTTATGCCTCTTGAATTCTTGAAAACCTTTTTAGTTATCACTTTTTAGATGATGGTGTATGCTTGAATATCTTATAAAATTGGCAAAATTACTCTATCATGAAGAAACCGTCCCTATCCCTCTTGATTATCGCATTGCTGTTGAAGTGTTTGAA
The DNA here is from genome assembly GCA_019955255.1 of Castanospermum australe. Lineage (NCBI taxonomy): Eukaryota > Viridiplantae > Streptophyta > Magnoliopsida > Fabales > Fabaceae > Castanospermum > Castanospermum australe. The sequence continues at coordinate 70,283 of NSJW01000938.1, forward strand.
GCACACTGAATATCTAGCATATTTTACAAGTTCTGCACCATTTATAATCAACAGCATGTTTGGAAATGCTTATTTTTGGGGAAAAAATTGCTTATTTTGCTCTTGCAGCAGATTTTACAAGTTCTGCACCATCTATAATTAATGATGAATTAGAGAGAGATGTACTTGCTATGGCAAAAAGGCCGCTCCTCTCGTTCTTGGAAAGGTAGTATTTGGTATGACCACATATAAGCTATAAAGAACTTTGAGACTCTCCACAGAAATGTTATAAAGTCATTAATTTGGAAGTGTCTTATTGGAGGAGAAGTATGACCACTAAGTAAAGAAAGCTATATATAAAGTATTAATAAGATCAAAGAAATATGGTTCAATATCCCTTCTTGTACGTATCTAACAATCCATATGGAGGAATAAATGTAAGCAATTGACTGACTTTGCTGAACTTTTCTAAACATGTGCCTCCTAAAGTGGGTCTTCAACCTGGTATGCTTTTGTACTATTGAAGGGGCGAAAGATAGAATGCCAGCAAGGACCACCTTCTCACTTGACTCAATATCTATTGTTTCTATTTCTATTTCTTTTATTTTGAATATTATATTTTATGGGATGAAAGAGATGTTAGAGAATGACTGATGATGTGTTCTGTTGTAATGGATCACACTAGATTGATGAAAGTTGCATTGCAAATTAACGTAAGCAAAATACCAAGATTCCAAATATGACTACAATGTGTGTGTGTGTGTGTGTGTGTGTGTACACTTTGAAATTAAGTTCGAACCCTCATTGCCATTTTGCTAGATTAATGCTTGCAGGGGGCTTTATGTATGCAGAATGTTCTCACACTTCTCACTTGTTATTTTTATATCAATTATGAATTTCACTTTTCCTGCACTTTCTATTATCATATAGTTATTCTTGTACTAGATTTTGAATTTGAGTGGTACTTTCTTTCATTAAGCTTGCTTAACTACCAAACATGGTATAAACAACCAATTATTTACAAAAGCTGCCTACCATAAATCAACTTGCAATTGTCACCACAGATTCAATATAGGAGTGGTTTGCTGTCACATTTATTTTGTATGATTTTCAATTGTCTTTCAAAGCTGTAAAGCCAGCATTTATTTAATGATTTTTTAGATTTAACTCTTAAATAAATAATTCTTACTTTTAGTACTTGTCCTATAGATCTTGACTATTATGATAATTTATAAATGGTTGTTATTACCATATTAGTTCTCTGGTCATAAAGTTGTTATATTTTGCTCAATATAATATAAGAAATCTATGGATACTAGTCATTGGCTTTTTATCCTTTGCACCAAACAATGCTTGACAGGGGATCCATCTGAATCTTGGCAGCATTTCATAACTATGATTGTCAAAATACATGATTAGATCACTAATAGAAATGGTAATCAAGTACTAAAGCCTACACACGAATATAAATTTATGAAGTAATTAACACCGCAAAAATATGCACAAAACTAATTTTACACTAAATGATTATTGAAGCATCTATGAGATGACATATATCAGTCCAATTTTATTTGCTTCTCTGTTTTCTATGCACTTCTTTAAATAGGCTGAGAACTACAGGATTGTTGAGATATTGATTCTTTTTTTTTTTTTTTTTTGTGTGTGTTCTACAGTTGGAGGTCAACATAATATCAATTAGGATGCTGCTGAAAACTGTCCTGTATATACAATTGAAGATTATGCTAAAAGAAGGGTTCTAAACCACACAGAAGGTTTACTATGAGGGAGGTTACTGCAATGGGGGCAGATGAAGCTAGTTTGAAGGAAATTACTGCAATGAGCCCAAAGTGCTTTAGGAATAGTTGCTTTTCTTGTGTTAAGATAGGATATAGCACAGAATGCATAATTGTATCGAATGTTATTGTGTTTACATTGACTGTAAAATTTGAAATTTTAATCTATTGAAAAGAGGCCTTTTTTAGTGCACTGGCAAGTTTCAATCCATTGAGCAATGACTCAAGAAAAAAAATGATTCTACTAAACAGGTATGTAATCTGAAGGAAATATGTAATTATTTTTATTGAATAGTGGCAATAAAATATCAAATTCGATTCAGATGTGTCCTTGCTTAAACAAAATCTTTCCAAAGAAAAACAAGAAAATTATAAAAACAAAGTAAAGCCTAGTAGTTGCAGAAGCAATCTTCTTCTTTCAATAGCATCAATATAATTGCAGAAGCAATCTCCCATTGATGGGGCTTTCTAAAGTGGTGGCTTATTCATCTCTTTAAGAATGATTGGTTTCTCTGCTGGTGTTGTGCCTACAGAAAGTACATGTGCACCCAAAAAAAAAATAGTAAGTCTATATTTAAATTATCAAATTGCCAGGAAGTAAAGGACCATTACCTGTAGAAGTTCAGAATAGCTAACAATATAGTCTATGATTTGAGAATATGGAACCTGCAAAGCATCTTCATGATTTGGATTGAAGGGAGCTAGAAGGTTTGCATTACTATATCCTTTGCTCCAAAAATAGCTTGGCTCACACTATAACATAGTATACAAAATATAAATGATTAGTATCAAACATTTACAATCAAACAAGAATAAAGAATCAAAGTAATAAATTTTCAAGAATAGAGAATCAAAGTAATAAATTTTCATACATGTGTGCTCTCGTGTTGGCGATCCCATCAATCATTTGAGATCCCAAAAGACTATAACTCTCACTTCCTTGGACTCTAGTTGCACAAAGATCCATCAAATATTCAAAAATCAGACGTATAAATACTTATATATTCAACTAAATAAAATAATTTTGAAAATTTTGAGAAAACCTTTTTTTGACTTCCGTAGTTTTTAGTTTTTTGGCTGTTTTTTTTAGTTCTCTTCCTTACAACCTTCTTCTTCAATGCCTTCCTTTTTGAGGGAGGATGCCCTTTACTACGAGTCACTATAGGATCAAGCACTTTAGTCACTTGCTTTGGAATCATAAATGCTATCATCTTCTATTATCTTTGAACTATCTTGATCAATAAGTGCTGCTTTAATCTCCCCATAAAATGTGTCTTTGCAGCTTAACTCAAGCTTTAAGTCCTTAATCTAATCCATTACTTTTAAGAAATCATCATCTGTATTTACACCCAAAGAAGCAACTTCGTAAAAGGCATCATAGACTTTATTAAGTCATTGCAATTCAAGATTTCAGTTAAATTATCAAAATCATATTTAATTAATATATGCCTTCGTTTAAGATCTTTCTTCTAGTGTGACAAAAAATAATTAAATGGCACAGATTCTGTTTTACCTGTGAACTTCAGCACACAAAGAATATGTCTGCACTAAATATCTTTAAACTCAAATAGATTGCATACACATTGCAATTGAAAATCTTTTTCATTGAAGGATATATTAAAAGTTACATCTTTAATTCTTTCAAGTAACTTCTTGCTTTCTACAACTTTAAATTTTAAAGTTAAGTTTTCTGCCATCTTAAAATAAGTATTACAATACATCATAGAAGCAACCGCCACTTGAAAACTCATTGAATTTTACATTAGTAAATACTTTTTGAAACTGGGAACTCAAAGCTAAAATGACTGATACAAGCAATTACTTTATTAAATGAATCAAAATCAGCCAAGCTCTCCTTTTCAATTTTATCTTTTAGTGCATTGTCACATTATTCAATAAATTATTTTAATGTGATCTTTGAGTTAACATATTCATCAAAAAATGAGTTCATCATTTCACTTCCTTGTATTGTTGATATTCTAACCAAAAATGTATTTCTCACGTACATAAGAGCTAAGTGATGTTGCTCATTATATATTAATTGAACGGAACCATTATATATTAATTGAACGGAACGAGAGGTTAAATAATATAAAATGGTAGACTTTTGTTCGCAAAAAAAGCAAAAAGGAGGGGTTGTTTAACAACAGCTTTAAGCAAAAAAATCGTTTATTTTTTAAAAAAATTTTAATTATTTATTATTTTAATAATAAAATAAACTAATTTAAATAATATAAAATTTTGACTTACCTCCAATAACAAGTAAATTCAACGGAGCATCCATGCTCCAAAACTTTTTTGTAGCGTCGTAGAAAGCTCCATAACAAGCAATGCCAACGTAGAAATTATCCTTCCAAAATGTAAAAAAATTTTCCCGAGAAAATCCTAACCATCCGAATGCGCTGTGAGAGCTGCCCTCCTTCAGTCCCTTGAAGCCGCCGCTGCGTCCGTCTCCGATCAGATGCAGTCGGACTCTGTGATCTGACCGGTGAGACCAGTCGGTCACCCGTAAGATCGGGATTTTCATGTGTCCGTCGTAGCAGGTAATTGTTCTGTGTGTTCATTTGGCTGAAATGAAAGTGCACACTCCCCGGAAAATTGGCTTATTATGTGTTTTCTTGCTCCAGTGTAAGAGGACCTGTGTGCTCAGTGCTAGCAAGGGTGAGGAATTGCAAAAGGGCTTTCTTTATCTTCGTAAACAATGGGACTCTCAACTCAGTAATTAACAGAGATATGGGTTGACCACTGACCAGAAACAAGGAAAACGCAGTAAGAGTAGATGTTACATATTCTACTACTTTTTTTTTTTTTTTTCTGTTTCACTAATGGTTGAATGTAAACAGGCAGAACACTTTACATGTAAAACAAAATTAGGGCAAACTGCAAATTATGAAATTTATACAGATTAGTCAGATTACTGCTTACACTATAGTAAAATTGATTGAGTTTACTAATATATTGACTTTGAGCAGTGGAGTGTTTTCAGTTAAGTTTGATTACTATATGTTTTCGGTTAAGTTTGATGTCAACAGCTTTGGATTTATTTTGCTTGAGATCATTAGTGGGGAAAGCAATGGGGGTTTTTTCAAATTTGTACATCGTCATCCAAAATATATGAAAATTTGCTTTTTAATAAACTCAAATGTATCTACCTGCCATCAACTAAATGCATGTATATAATACAACTGGGATGTCCTAGAAATGAAATAGGGCTCACTGCCTCAAAGATTTTCTGCATAATTCTGCTGAAACTGAAGAATCTATTTTGGAGTGATAAATCATATTTTGCTCCTGTATTATTGATTTCTATATTTTGGATCATCCCACCAACATTATCATTAAGTTTTGTTTCCTGAAAGAGCTTTCTTGCAGTTAAAAGACAACTTAGAATGCGTTTGGATGCACTTAGTTTTTGAAAAAAGCATTTATTTTTTTTTTAAAAAGTGCTTCTATATATTTTTAAGTATGTTTGGGTGCAACTTTTAAAAAAAAAATAGAAGTTAAAAAAAAAGTTAATTTATCTCCTTTTTTTAGAAGTTAATGTTTTCCAGCTTCCCAAAAAAGTAAAAGCAGAAGTACTTTTTAATATAATTTTCTAATACAAATATCCTTTATCTTTATTAAAAATTACATGTCATACCTTCTTCTTTTTCTCATACAAACCCTATTCATACAAGCCTCCTTGGTTATATGCAACTTTTAACCGTTGTGCCATAATCTCTCGAATCAAAGACTGACCTCTATGACCATACCACTTTGAGAAAGTGAAAGAGAACAAAATCAACATATTGCCAAGCCTTTAGATATATAATTAGACATGTTTATACTTGAAAATTTTACTATTCCCAAACTGCCAGCCCATTTCATCACATCTTATAATTAGAAAAAGTGTTTTTGGATATCTTTTTCAGTAATTTTGTTATAAAAAAGTATTTTTTATTTTCTTTTATTCAAACAAACTTAAAAGTCCTTATGTTATTTAAAAGTACTTTTCAAATATTATATCCAAATACAAAATTATTTTTTCTTTTAAAAAAAGCTCTACCAAAAAAGATATATAAAAAAATACTTTTTTCATAAATTTATCCAAATGAGCTCTTATAGTCAGGATTTAAAGGAGTTCAGGAAAAAGTAGTCTTTCATTGTTAAATTGCAAAACGAAGGATATTTTCAGAATTTTGAGTTTCCTTATAAAGGAAAATAAAAAGCATGTGCTTGTCTGTGAGTACATGCCAAATGTATCCTGGAGTTTCATTATCGTTATAGATCTGCTAAGTACAGTTTAGATAGTGGTACTGTGAATGAACTGATGATGAGGATTTACCCTCATTTTTCATTTGTCTTCACAAAATCCCATGTCAAGGAAATTAGATTGAATCACATTTCATGATTTCCTAGAATGATAATTGTAAAAGCAAGAGAACTAACATGGCTAACAGAGAGTAAGTACCAAAGCACTTTGTTTTGTAAGGTTTAGATTCGATTCTTGTTGCTGGCAATCCCATCTTAACAGACGATATATAAGTATCACTGTAAATTTTTGCTGGAACTTGTGGCATGCCCCGGCTTTAGTATTACCTCCCCCTTTAACTTTCTTGTTACCCCAAAAAAAGAAGAATAATGCTACTTCCTAACTATGATTTTGTTATTTCATATAGTTCCATGGTTCATAAAATCTAATATCATTTTGCTAATGCTATGAGATGCAAGGGAACAACTAGAAACCATTTTGGGCTAGAAAAACTGGAGGTCAAAAGTCTTCTTCTTGTATTCTTCTGTCTCATGTTTATTAAAAATCAACTTACTCTACATCACTCTTTTATACGACAAAATAATATATGACCTGTGAAAGTATAAGAAATTATTCATTATTAATATTTAAATCTTTCATAACTCAAAAAATTGAATTGACAAACCTTAGCTTTTATATGAACTATGGTGTGAATGCAAAGGTTTTGATGTTACTGGATCCTTTAAATATTCCAATGTTCTGTTCTTTATTGAAGATTCAACAGGTAAGAAATTTAAATCTTTCATAACTCAATAATTGAATTGATAAATCTTAGCTTCTATTCGAACTATGGTGTGAACGTAAAAAGTTTTGATGTTATTGGATCCTTTAAATATTCCTATGTTCTGTTGTTTATTGAAGTTTCAACAAATAAGCTGTCCATATCAACACCAGAATCCTGCTTTGTTTTTTTTGTTTTTTTTTTGTTTTTTTATAGTAATATTTTTTTGATAGAATAATGCTACCAATAACATATCACAATTGTGTATGTGGTCTCATCTAAATTTGACTGCTAATACAGTTGTATTTAGATTACTAGCATTACCTAGATGACTTATGGACTGAAGACAAGGAAACATAAATTATATAAGGTTATGCTTGCAGTTTACTGCTGATAAATGATTTTAATAATAAATTATTAGAAAACACATTAAGTTAGCATTCATAATTCTATCTTGGTGCGTTTTTTTTTTTAAAGAATAATTAATGTTACCTTGGTAAGTGTATTTAATACTGTAGCATTAATAACTTTATCTTGATAATTATATTTTCTAATTATTTAATATTAAGATGTCAAATTATAAATAGATAGAGTACAATCTTACGTGACATTTCAAGATCGTGCATTAATATCTCGTATGCACTAGCAATCTTTTTTTTTGTAGATAAGGTCTACAGTACCAAATGTAAGGGGAAAATATTTTTAATTTAATTAATTGATATGTAGAGTTATCTTTTATTCTTTCATTCTATATCTATTTAGTAAATTACTCCATTAAATACCCTTGATTATAGTGGAATTTTTCATTTCTTTTTCCTTATATCAACAGTCACATCAAGTCAGCAAAATCAAAAAGAAAAATTGTGAAAAGCATTTTGAATCACCCAATCCTTATTCCAAACATCGTTTTAGCAATTTTAAAGATGTGTATTCTTTCTTTATTATACATAGTTAAATATTGACCACTAATTATTAAGGATAATAGTATTCTTATAAAAGTAAAGGATATTGAAGGAGTAAATGTTGGTCACTAATTTCTGATCAAATGTTGATTAAGAATTAAAAATATTTCAACATTTTCACTAGTTTGTAACTGTGGACCCTTATTGTCTATCCTTTCCCCTGTACCCTTATTGCCTATCCTTTTCCCCCTTTTTTTCTCAGTCATCTATCCTTTTGTTGATTTTTCAATGAGAAAATGATGCTTTAACACGAAAGAATTTTTGTGAAAAATTTCACTAACAGCTAAAACGGTTATAAGAAGATAAGATGTTTGTTTATTTTTAATATTTAGTTATTAAAATGACACAATGGACGGGGCTGATTTTTACTTATTAAAATGACACAGTGGACGGGGCTGATTTTTACTTAGTCATTCGTGACAACTTTCGTGAAGTTGGTTTTCATGGAAAATAGAAATGCTCTTTTTCAATGTCACAACTTTCTCTCCTTCCTAGCCCACCCCACATATGCACGCTTTGTGATGGGACAAGCCTATTTCAAGTTGACTCATGTTGACCCCAAAAAACAAAGTTGACTTACCCTTAGACTCTTAGATGTTCATAACTTAAAAGTTTTAGCACTATTCTGTGCAGTGTTTTTACTATTATCCGGGTTTCAAATTCACTATTCTATATGTTAGAAAATTCATGCTACTGGCAGCCATTTCATGATTTTCTGTACATCAAAACAATGCATGGCCGCCTCCATGATACTTCAATTTCAGACGTTTGATATATTCCTTTGAAACCAAAGCCTCCAAAGCACCAACCTTGCAGAAACTATGGTGGTCAGACAGAGTGGTAGCAACAGAAGGCTCTATCAATGGTTATTTACCGTCAAATTGCTATACCTGCTCAGCATAGCTGAACACCAATACACAACCAATTGATTATAGATATGCTTGTTTAGACCAATCTTCTATTCCTCCCTCTAGCACATACCAAACCAACCTCAACAATCTTGTCTCTTCACTCTCATCTGATGCTGCTACCGGCAATGGTTTTGGGAACAGAACTTCAGGCAGTGAGCAAAGCAATATGGTTTATGGACTCTACCTTTGCCGGGGCGATGTGAACACCAGCCATTATCACTCATGTATCCAAAACTCTAGCAGATTGATCAAGCAGCACTGCCCCAATAATGCCTCGGCTGTTTTGTGGTAGCCATTCTGCCTTCTGAGGTACTCAAACCAGAATTTCTTTGGCAAAGTCACCATAACACCGAGGATTCCTATGTTTGATGCAGCACAGAATTTCACCAGTGCCGGAGAATTTGACAGTGATGCTAGGATCTTGATGAATGGCTTGCTACAGACGGGTTCAGAGGCACCCCTAATGTTTGCGATGCACATGTTCAACATAAATGGTACTCAGAGAAGGTAAGGCTGGGTGCAGTGCAGCAGAGATATTACTAGTGCGGATTGCAGAACATGTTTGAGCATTATTCTTGAGGAAGTTGAAAAATTGTTGTGAAGGGAAAAAGGTGTGGCGAATCTTTTCTCCAAGTTGTCTTGTGATGTATGAGACTCAGCCTTTCTTTTTGAATCACACACTGCCTGATGCACCAGCGCCTCAGCAAGTTACAAGTATACTTCTTTCAGCTAAATATTTCACTTCATTTTATACTAATATTTTGTACTATTCATCTAGAGCCAATTTCTAAGATCTAGAAGATGCAAAGAGTAAAACTATTTGCGCCTAAACTTTGAACTGTTTAAGAAATTATGCATTAACCTCCTCCTTTAATGAAGATTGTATTCAAGACAGTTTCCAAAAGCATGTTTTAGGGTACATATTGTTTGCATCTCCTATTTTAAGCTAAGTAGAAAACAAAGATAAACTCCTTAATTAAATTTACAGGGCCTAAAATAACAAATTTATGCTTCCACTTTTCTAAACATTTTTCACAAATGTAGCATGCTGTTCTGTCTTATTAATGTAGCCAAAGAAGGGGGTAACAGAAGGTCAAGGATTATAATAATCATTGTTGTAACTGGAGTAGTAGTAATAGCTCTATTGGCTTTCAGCACATACTACTTCTGTTCCTTGAAACCAAAAAAAAGTAAGCTCCTCATAATCTTCAACAGTTCTTTGAGCTGAGGCTATCAATTATTTCCTATTTATGATTGGAAATTTCATCATTGCAGACAAACAAGACATGCAAGAAGATGGACTAAAACCAAGATTTTCTCAAGATTCGATTGACAGGGAGGAGCCTATGAATGCTGACCTCTGAGTACTATTCTACAATGTACTAGTAATTTTTTCAGATGAACATAAATTGGGGAAAGGTGGATTTGGCTCTGTCTACAAAGTAATAAATTAGGATATCAGACATGCTTTTACTTTGTTTAATTTCTCCAAAAGCAACTATCTTACTTATAATTTGAAAAATGTTTTAGGGTATTTTACCTGATGGAAGGCAAGTTGCTGTTAAAAGGCTTTCAAAAACTTCGGGTCAAGGTTTGGAGGAATTCAAGAATGAAGTAATATTGATTGCAAAATTGCAGCATCGAAACCTTGTGAGACTATTGGGTTGCTGCATTGGACAAACTGAAAAGCTGCTTATATATGAGTACATGCCCAATTCTAGCCTTGATTTTCACCTATTTGGTATGACTCCCAAAAAAATCAACCTGTTGTTACTTATTTTTTATCTTCATTATTGAACCAATCAACCATTTGATGGCTTATCTTCTATGTTAAGTGGGTGGTTGATACAAACTCATGTGAGTAGAAAGAGGAGGTTTAAGAAGGAGCGGTTAACAAACCCATGCACTCTCAGCAAGGTGCACCGTAACTAACCAGTTTCCCTCCAAAATACTGTTAACCAGCACTCACGTGAATTAGGAGAGGAAAAAGAAATGTGTGACGAGCTGGGCTACCCACGCCTACTTAAGGAGGATAAGGGAATGCCAAGAGAGGGGGGATGGAGAGTAAACAGAAGTGAGGGAGAGACTCAGGTCTCTCGAATTTGCCTGAAGACCAGTCTCTGTTAATTTTTTTCTTTTCTGTACCAGACTCTTTCAATCTTGCCTTTCTGTTTTGATATTGCATTGATATCAGGAGAGACAGGAGGATTTCTACTTGCAATTTTCCTTCATTTACGGAGAATCTTGATCCAGTTCTATCAGTGGTATTATTTAACAAGCCAAATCTCAAATAAAATCATGTTTCACAAATGCTAACCAATTATTCTGCGCTATTCATCACTACAAAGATTTTTCTTTTTTCATATTTCACATGTTTCAATGTGTGGATTTTTTTTTGTCAAAAATGTGTGAATAATTTTTTATACTTAATGTTTAATATTTAATATTTGAGTTATGTGTGTGTGTGTATTGCAAATTAGGATTTGAGTTATATTGCCATAAAGCTAGATTCATCTATCAGTAGCTCAACTAGTCAGATTTGTGAACTATCGTAATCCCTCACTGAAAAAGAAAAAGGTCCGTCTTTAGAAATATGAAACCAATTTTAGGGGACTCTAATGCCAATTTTATGCTTAAATGAAGTCTTTGCAGTTGTGCACGTCCTTGAGCACTTTGCTTCAGGACGAAGACTTCCTGAAAACAGACGATACGCTTCTGAAAGTAAACTGTTAGAAAGTGGTGTCTGACCTTAAAACTTAAGGCATTATAAGATCTTAGATATAATAATATAGTTATGGAATACTGCTTTTGGTCTCATTCATAGTTCTTAGAATTGTGTTGTGTTACATTTTGCCACCAAATACAGTGAAGGGCGCACAGCTGGATTGGAAACTGCAATCAAACATTATTAATAGGGATAGCTAAAGGGCTTCTATATTTTCATGGGGACTTCCGGACTTCAGGGTTATTCACAGAGACCTGAGTAAGCTAGCAATATTCTATTAGATCATGAAATGAATCCAAAAATCTCTGACTTTGGATTGGCAAGAACATTTGGAGGAGACCAGAGGCAGGCAAATACAACAAGAGTTGTGGGTACATAGTCAGTATGAACTATTTTTCTTTCTCTCAATTATAAAGGAATGCATACCAGGCCAAGTTCCTCACTTAAATCACATGATTATGCATTACAACATAGCATCACATTTTAGAATTAAAAAGATTAAGGAATTCTTTGCATATTCTATTTTTCTTGCCGGAGAAACACACCTCAGATGCACAGATCTGAGATGGAAACCGCAGGAAGAGAGAGAAAACTGGCGGAAAGAAAGAGAAAAAAAAATAGGACTGACGGCATAGAGGCAAAAAAATTTTAGGTTTCTATCCTTAGGCTCTGATAACCATATTGAAAGGAAGAAGGATCACCGAAACCCTTAGTTTTGAGAGAATGAGTCAGTGAAAATACACTGCCCTCTGTATCGAATTTTATAGTACTTGTGTACAATAAAAAAGGAAATGATCCTATTACATAATTTACGTGATTCTAACATGATCTTAATTGATTAGTTACATATTTCTGACAATTCTAATTGATTCTAACATATTCTTTACATATTCTGATAATCCTAATTGATTCTAACACTTGGCATCCCCTTTAACTTTCTTGTTACCAAAAAATAAAAAAGAAATAACAATGCTACTTCCTAACTATAATTTAGTTGCTTCATATAATTCCATGGTTCATAAAATCTAATATCATTTTGCTAAAGCCATGAGATGCAAGGGAACAATTAGAAATCATTTTGTGGGTTGGGGATACTGGAGGTCAAAGTCTTCTCTCGTATTCTTCTATCTCATATTTATTAAAAAAACAGTTTACTCTACATCACTGTTTCATACGACAAAATAATATATGACCTTTAAAGTATAACAAAGTATTGATCATTATTAACATTTAAAATCTTTCCTAACTCAATGATCAAATTGATAAATCTTAGCTTCTATACGAACTACGGTGTGAAGGGAAAAAGGTTTTGATGTTACTAGTTCCAGCTTCTATGCAAAGTTATGTGATCCTGTAATTAATTATTGAATCAATTTGTGAAACCCATATAAGAAACACAAGGTAAATTATGGTGTGAAGGCAAAGGTTTTGATGTTACTGGATTCTTTAAATATCCCATTGTTCTGTTATTTATTGAAAATTCAAACAGCCGTCCATGCCAACACCAGAAGCCTGGTTTTATTTTTTTTTTATAGAAATATATTTTTAGTTAAAATAAACAATTATTCCCTGTAATTTCACTAAATTTATATTTTGGTCCCTTAATTTTTTTTGGATATCATTTCCTATAATTTCACTCATTTAAATTTTAGTTTTTAAGTAACCAATATCTTAATAATTAAAAACTATAAAAATAATCCTTCATGAAAAATAGAAACTAATACCTTAATGAATAGAAATTATAGGAATTAAAACCCAAATGAGTAGAAAATATAAGGACCGATACCTTAACTATAAAAATTAAAATTTAAAAAAGTGAAATTATAAAAACTAATATAAAAAAAATTACAAAAATCAAAATTTAAATCGAAGGAAACTATAAGGAGTAACTGTTTATTTTAACCTATATTTTTTTTATTATAGAATAATGCTACCAATAAGAAAGCACAATTGCATATGTGGTCCCATCTAAATTTGACTGCAAAATAAAAATCCCTGGAGTCACTAATAATAATCATGTTTACAGTTGTAATTAGTTCAGTAGCATTACTTAGTTGACATAAGGACTGAGGACAAGGAAACATATATTAGATAAGGTTTTCTTTTTTTTTTTAAATTAGGAATATCTCCATAGAATTCGTTTCATTTAAACCGTTTCATAAGCCTAATCTTCTTGGGTCGAGAGTGATAATGATATGGCTCATTCATGAAATGTGACTCTTAAAAATTGAACTGCAGTCTTCGTAGATAAGGTTTTCTTTTTCTTTTGTACATAACATCAAAAGTACCAAATGTAGGAAGAAAATGTTTTTAATTTAATTAACTGATATGCACAGATATATTTTATTCCTGTATTTTTATATTTATTTAGTAAATTTCTCCATTAAATACCTTTGATCAATCATCAAAGCTATAGTAGAGTTTTATTATTTCTTTTTCTTTGAATCAAGCAGTCACATCCCAGCCAGCAAAATCAAAAAGAAAAATTATGAAAAGCGCTTTCAAATCACTCAATCCTTGTTCCAAACATCGTTTATGCAATTTTGAAGACGTGTATCGCTTCTTGACTAAACATGATGCAGATGTTCGAACCACATTTTGGTATATGTCAAACACTTAATGGTTAACATAAATACATGATATTAACAAGGGAAGTGGGGGCTCCAAACTGGTTTTGCTTTTCTAATATGTTCAAATGTTGACCTAGAATTAAAAAGATTTCAACATTTTCAATTGTTGGTAATTTTGGACCATCAGGATGTGTTTGGAATAATAAGTTTTGGAACTTGATTTTACTTATAAGTTAGCTTTTTTTAAAAAAAATTATTAAATGAGAATTATAATGATTTGGAAATTAAAGAAAATTTAACAGATTATAAGTTAATTTAAAAATTCTCGTAAAAATAAAAAGATTTGAGTTATTTTTTATTGGAATAATTATATTATTATAAAAATATAAATATAAATTGCTTATAATAAAATTAATTAAATTCTTTTTTATTATATTCTAAGTATAAGAATTGATTTATAAATTAATTTAAATAATTTTTAATTTTTATAAAAATTAATATTTTTTAACTTATTTAATTCAACTCAATTTAATTCGATTTATTATTTTTGTCCTTTTCGCGGCCAACGAGCAAAATCAAAAAGAAAAATTGTGGATAGACTCTGAATCACCAATCCTTACTCCAAAACATCGTTTTAGCAATTTTAAAACTTGTTGCTCTTGAGTAAACATGATGCAGATGTTCGAACCGCATTTTGGTACATGTCAAGCACTTAACAATCAACATAACTCCATTATGGAAAGTGGGGGCTCCAAAATGGTTTACTTTTCTAATACGTTCAAATGTTGACCAAGAATTAAAAATATTTCAACATTTTCATTACTTTTTAGCTTTGGACCCTTATTGTTTGTCCTTTTCTCCCTTGTAATATTGATCTTTCAATGTCAGAATTTTCTCTCATTCCCACCCCACACCCCACAAAGACTGGCTTTGTGACCGGACAAGCCTATTTCAAGTTGAATAACGTTGTTCACATAGATATTTAATCTCAGAAAATGATAAACAATCATAATTTTTTACAAAACGATTTGACATATTTATTAACTTTTAGTTCATATTATTTTATTCCCATCAACAACTACTTTTAATTTTAACTAAATTTTATAAAAAAAAATAGAAAATTCAGCCATATTGAAAGATAATTATTGTATAGAATAAAACAGTAAAAATTAAAAATGTCAAATTATTCCGTACAAAATTTTAATTTTATAATATTTTTATGTTCATGTAATCGCTTACACGGTGGCTGAGCGTTTTAGCACTATTCTATGAAGATTTTTAGTATTATAATCCGGGTTTCAAATTTACTATTCTACATGGTCAGAAAATTCACGCTACCTGTAGCCATTTCATGATTTTCTGTACATCAAAGCAATGCATGGCCGCCTACGTGATACTTCAATTTCAAGCGTTTCACAAATTGATCCTATATTCATGAAACCAAGGCATCCAAAGCACCAACCTTGCAGAAACTATGGTGATCAGACAGAAGGGTAGCAGCAGAAGGCTCTATCAATGGCCGTTTACCCTCAAATTGCTATGCCTTCTCTGCATAGCTGCTGGTCAGAACACTAGCAATACACAACCACTTGATTATAGATATGCTTGTTTAGACCAATCTTCTGTTCCTCCCTCCAGCACTTACCAAACCAACCTCAACAAACTTTCTCTTCACTCTCATCTGATGCTGCTACCAGCAATGGTTTTGGGAACAGAACCTCAGGCAGTGACCAAAGCAATATGGCTTATGGACTCTACCTTTGCCGTGGTGATGTGAACACCAGCCTTTGTCACTCGTGTCCAAAACTCTAGCAGATTGATCAGGCAGCACTGCACGAAATAATGCCTCGGCTATTTTGTGGTACCCATTTTGCCTTCTGAGGTACTCAGACCAGGATTTCTTTGGCAAACTCACCGTGATGCCGAGGATTCCCATGTTTGATGCAGCACAGAATTTCACCAGTGCCGGAGAATTTGTGACAGTGATGCTAGGATCTTGATGAATGGCTTGCTACAGATGGGTTTCAGAGGCATCCCGAATGTTTGGGAGACACATGTTCAACATAAATGGTACTCAAGGTATGGCTGGGTGCAGTGCAGGCAGAGATATTACTAGTGCGGATTGCAGAACATTTTGAGCAATATTCTTGAGGAAGTTGACCATTGCTGTCTGGGAAGAGGTGGTGGCGTGTCTTTTCTCCAAGTTGAAATAGTGATGTATGAGACTCAGCCTTTCTTTTTGAATGGCACACCGCCTAATGCACCAGTGCCTCAGCGAGGTACAAGTATACTTCTCTTAGCTAAATATTTCACTTCATTTTGCACTAATATTTTGTACTAATATTTTGTCCCTAAAATTTGATCTGCTGTTTAAGAAATTGCACATTAATCTCCTTTCTTGAAGATTGAACTCAAGACAGTTTCCTAGGGCATCTTTATGTGTTTGTTTGCATCTCCTATTTTAAGCTAAGTACAAAACATAGACAAACTCCTTAAAAAATTACATTTACAAGGCCTAAAATAACAATTTATGCTTCCACTTTTCTCAAAATTTTTCACAAATGCAGCATGCTGTTCTGTCTTATTAATGCAGGCAAAGGAGGGAGTCGCAGAAGGTCAAGGATTATAGTAATCATTGTTGTAACTGGAGTAGTACTAATAGCTCTATTGGCTTTCATCACATACTACTTCTGTTCCTTGAAAAGGAAAAAAAAGTAAGCTCCTCATAATCCTCAACAGTCTTTAAGCTGAGGCTATCAAGTATTTCCTATTTATGATTGATAATTTCATCATTCAGGCAAACAAGCCATGCAAGAAGAAGGACTAAATCCAAGATTTTCTCAGGACCAGATCGACAGGGAGGAGCCTATGAATGCTGACCTTCCTATGATGCCTCTAAGTACTATTCTACAATGTACTAGTACTTTTTCAGATGAACATAAATTGGGGAAAGGTGGATTTGGCCCTGTCTACAAAGTAATAAATTAGGATATCAGACATGATTTTACTTTTTTTAATTTCTCCAAAAGCAACTTTCTTACTTATAATTTGAAAAATGTTTTAGGGTATTTTACCTAACGGAAGGCAAGTTGCTGTTAAAAGGCTTTCAAAAACTTTGGGTCAAGGTTTGGAGGAATTCAAGAATGAAGTAATATTGATTGCAAAATTGCACATTGAAACCTTGTGAGACTATTGGGTTGCTGCATTGGACAAAATGAAAAGCTGCTTATATATGAGTACATGCCCAATTCTAGCCTTGATTTTCACCTATTTGGTATGACTCCCAAAAAAATCAACATGTTGTTACTTATTTTTATCTTCATTATTGAACCAATCAACCATTTGATGGCTGATCTTCTATGTTAAGTTGGTGGTATTATTTAACAAGCCAAATCTCAAATAAAATCATCTTTCACAAATGCTAACCAATTATTCTGCACTATTCATCACTACAAAGATTTTTTTTTTCCATATTTCCCATGTTTCAATTCGTGGATTCATCACTACAATTTTTATACTTAGTATTTAATATTTGAGTTATGTGTGTGTGTGTGTATTGCACGTTAGGATTTGAGTTATATTGCTATAAAGCTAGATTCATCTATCAGTAGCTCAACCAATCACATTTGTGAACAACCATAAGCCCTCACTGAAGAAGAAAAAGGTCCCCTTTAGAAATATGAAACCAATTTCAGGGGACTCTAATGCCCATTTTATGCTTAAATAAAGTCTTTGCAGTGGTGCACATCTTGAGCAATTTGCTTCAGGACGAAGACTTCCTAAAACAGAAGATAGGCTCCTGAAAGTAAACTGTTTAGAACGTGGTGTCTGACCTTAAAACTTAAGGCATATAAGATCTAGATATAATAATATAGTTATGGATAGTGCTTTTGGTTTCATTCATAGTTCTTAGAATTGCATTGTGTTACATTTTGCCATCAGATATGGTGAAGGGTGCATAACTGGATTGGAAACTGCAATCAAACATTGTTAATGGGATAGCTAAAGGGCTTCTATATCTTCATGAGGACTCCAGACTCAGGGTTATTTACAGAGACCTGAAAGCTAGCAACATTCTATTAGATCATGAAATGAATCCAAAAATCTCTAACTTTGGATTAGCAAGAACATTTGGAGGAAACCAGAGGCAAGCAAATACAACAAGAGTTGTGGGTACATAGTAAGTATGAACTATTTTTCTTTCTCTCAATTATAAAGGAATGCATACTAGGCCAAGTTCCTCACTTAAATCACATGATTATGCATTACAACATAGCATCACATTTTTAACCTGCTTTCTGTGATTTTTTGCAAGGTTAGATAGATAAAGTTTACTGATAATCTGATATATTGATTTTGAACGGTGGATACATGGCTCCAGAATATACTATGGAAGGCTTGTTTTCAGTGAAGTCAGATGTATTCAGCTTTGGTATTCTTTTGCTAGAGATCATTAGTGGAAAAAGGAACACTGGATTCTATCTTTTAGAGCATGGCCGAAGCCTTCTCATATATGTAGGTTTTCTTATTTATGCTTGTCTTCATAAAACATATATGAAAATTAGCTTTGAACTAGATTCATATGCATTTACAATTTGTAGGCATGGAAACTCTGGTGTGAAAGCAAAAGTTTGGAATTGATGGATCCTGTACTAGAAAAGTCAAGTGCACCGGGTGAAATTCTGAAGTGTATACACATTGGTCTACTGTGTGTTCAAGAAGATGCAGCAGATAGACCTACAATGTCAAGTGTTGTTCTTATGCTTGCAAGTGACACAGCGTCTCTCCCCGAACCCACGCACCCTGCATTTTATGTTGGAAGAGCTGCCATAGGACGAGAGTCTTGGTCAAACAATTCTATACATCACTCTATGAATGAAATAACGGTCTCTGAAGTGGGACCAAGGTGATCAATAAAACTATACATTCTTTTCTTCTTAGCTTTTGTAGAATGGAGGAAATCTGTGTTCAATTCACTTGAAAGACAGAAAAGTAACTTTTAGGAAGATGATATAATTTTTTGGTGCATAGAAATTTATCTTTTTTTTGTTTATTTTTATCTGATAATGTTATTAAGATTTTTAGGCCAATATTTTGTTAATTGGAATGTGGAAAAAGAAATAGTGAAGTTTGGATATGATTTGTTTAAGAAAAGAATGTTTGGCTAAATATGATTGGTTCAAAACAAGGCTTTAAATTGCGGTTGCAGTCGCAATTGCGAGTTGCAAGCATTGTGTCTAATGCGGTGTGGGTTGTGGACGCAGCAGTCCGTGAATTTTGTTGACAAATGAAATAACTAAATATTTAAAAAAAAAAAACAATCTCTATCTGAAAACCACAACATTGTGGCTGTTGCGACAGCAATACGGTTGTCATGCGGCCGTTGTGGCTGTGATGCGGTCGCGATACGGCCGTTGCGGTTGCAATACGGTCGCTGCGGTGTGAATGGAAATCACTCCGCAATTGTCGGGTCATAACTGCAAAAATGCGAAGGTCGAGGAGAAAAGAAAGAGACGACGAAGGATTTTTGTAATTTCAAATTCTTCCTATTTAATAGTTAAAACTTTAATCTTATGATTGAATAGAGAAAAAGAAGATAGAGGAGAAAAAACACCTTTAAAATTTAAATTTTTTTCTTGTTTAAATCAAGAGAAAACTTAAAAAAAAAAGAAAATGATCAAAACAAAAAAAAAATTCAAAATTGTTTCCCTTACATTTTTATTCATTCCAAAATTCAAAATTTTATCTCCTCTTCCATTTTGTCTCCACTCGTCAAAACAAAGAGTTAAAACTTAAAAGTTCATAACAACAACGTCTTCAATGCTCCAAAAAAGTTTTGGAGCATGCATGCTCCAATTCTCTGATCCGTCGATTATTAATTAAAAAAGAAAAAACGTTGAGATTGATTACCTGTGACTTGTTTAACAGGTTAAACTAAAAGAAATTAGTTTAAAATCTTACTGTTAATCTTTTTGCTTTTTAGTCCTTCTTTTTTTTTTTTATAATTTTTTTGCCAAAAAGAGGTCTTCCATTATAGGCCATTAACCTCCCCACCATTGAGGCAGTTGCTCTTTGTGGGTTTCGTTAAATAAAATGGAAGGTAGGCCGTAGAAGGAACGCGCTCTCTAAACAAATCTCTTCTCCTTCTTTCATTGTTAATATGTGGTTTGTGCCATTGTTTCTGTTACCGATCGCCTCGCTCTGAAAAAATCTCTTCTCCTTCGAACAAGCTTAATCTGTGGATTGTGTGCCATTATTTTGGTTTTTGTTACTGACGCCATCACCAATATTGCCAAGATTTCATTTCTGTTGATTGTTTCAGTTTCATCCTTCTATTCTTTTTTCTGGACTTGTAACCATTTTTCTTTTAATTTTGTTTTGCAGTTTACCTTTAGTTTTTGTATTGCTGTTATGTGTTTTATACAGCAGGATAACCTTTCTTGATGGTCATTCTTTACATTAAAATTTTTTTAGATTTAAAAATTATTTTAATTGAGATTAACGTATTTAAAATATTATAAATTTAAAAACAACCAATTTCAATATATATATATATATATATATATAAAATTTTAACTTGTGTAATTCAAGAAAGTTAAAGTTTTAATACGATAAATTTTATCTATAATTAGCACATTATTGGCATTAATATACTTGTCAATTCATATTTTTTTAATTTATATATTTAGTTATTATATACAGTAATATTGAATGCATCAATAATTCTTTTAAAATAATTACTTTTATTTTATTTTAAGAAAATAAATCAAATATGTTTATTTTGCCTTTGTTAATTCATGTTTTTTATAATTATTTTTTAAAATTATCTTTCATTTTCCTATATTTTGTCAAAATAATATTTTTTTATAATAAATAATATATTTTTTAAAATTCATTCTTAAAATATTTTATTAAAAAATAGGAATAGGAATAAAATAAAAATTTGTATTTTAAGCAAAAACTAATCTCTTACTCAAAAAAATGTAAAAATGCATTGTGAGAAAAATTATTTCATTTTCTCTATGTTGATAGACTCCTTATTAACTTTAAAGAAGTTGAAACTACAAAATTCAAAAATAAGTATTGCTTATATTATTGTTACATATATCTTATTTCATCATTTGAAATATAGTGATTTTTATTCTCATACATAACTTTTTGTTGTTTGAATAAGATTATTGAAGAGAAATGCTCTTATTCTTAGTCAAAAATCAAGTCTAACAAATATTTTATTAATCATTTTTAATTATATTTATTCAATAATATTTGAAAAATTTATAATAAAATATATTTAATAAACAAATAAAAATAATAAGTTTTAAAGATAATAAAATAATAAAAAATAATACCACTTAATCATGTGAAAAATAATATTTTAAAACAATACTATGACTTACTAATCATACTTAATGATTAAGTAATTTATGCTTTTTTATATTATTTTTTAATCACACTTAAGGATTAAATGTAATATACTTATAACTGAAACATGTTAATTTTAAATCTTAAAAATACACCATAACTTCTTAATCATGCTTAAAGATAATATGTCTATTCTATACATCTAAAGATTATATATTTAATATGTCCCAATGTTTCTTATTCATCCTCCAATAAATAATTTATAAGTATATATTGATCATATACAGATTCAATATTTCAAATAATCATTGTAAAGAAAAAAAATTGAACAATTCATGCTAAGGCATATAAAAAAGCTAACATATACATATATAGTAACTAGAAAGAAGATTACGAGTATGTTACATATAATTTTTCTAATAAAATTATTGAGTAATAGATAATTTTATATATATATATATATATATATATATATATATATATATATATATATATATCAAACAGTTTCTGTCACATATTGATCAGTTCAAACTAATTTGACTTGTAAATTCGATTTTGAGACTAAGCCATAATTGGTTTAGTGTACTATTTATGGTCTGATCCAAACTGGTTCCAAAATCTGTTGCAATTGCCACAGAAATATTCCACCACCATTTTCTGTTATGATTTAATTTTTTTTTCTTGTAGTGTAGTTCAATTTAGTTCTAACAACTCTTTTTAAACTTATATGGACTAAATTGACTTTTGGGAGACATTGTAGAGACTAAATAAATAATTTAACCTTTTTTTTGTTATTATAAGTTAAGATGAAGCAAGAATTGCCCTATTACAGGATTAGGGCATGTCATAAACTATAATGAACGAGCACTTATCACAATATTTATAAATCATTTACTAATGAAAAATTATTAACAAGAATTAATTTCAAAGTCTTTAAGTTGATGCAACTTGATTATACTATAAATTACTAAATATGCAAAACAAAATTTTTTATCCAATTAACATTCATCTAGTAGATTAACAAATTAACTGCAAAAAAGCTATGTTCCTCAAACTTTATGTCATTTGTGATTTTATATTTGAATTTTGAAAAATGGTGAAAATACCCATTCACTTTTTACTAAATGTCCAAAAAATTATTTATCCAACATATATTTATCTGATTAACGAAAATCATCGTGTCGGTGTCACATGTTGGTGCTAAACAATCTTAACATACATTTTCAGACTAGAAAACAAATTACAAATTACAGAAGCAGACTTTTGACCCTTTTGTTTCTTTGACAAACCAAAAGTTTTATCTATGTCATGAGTCTATTTCTGTTTTATGTAAGTTGAATTTTATACTATAAATTAATTGAGTTCTAAGTATTGTAAGATGACTTCAACTCTCTCTAGAAGAAGTAGATCAGTCGACTTCTAAAATATACAAGTTAACCTTTGAGCTCCAGCATTATTAAAACTGCTTTACATAAATACGTTATGCCCTACAATAGATGTAGGTTTTTTTTTTCTCTTTTTTTGTTTTGCACATTCAGTAAAAAATGAACATATTTTTTAACCATTTTTCAAAATTGAGAAGATAAATCATACTTGATAAGAACTTCTTATCAAGAGTATTCTGGATGAAGAAACCGATTCCAACGAAGGGATTTTCTTCCTGGACTCTTCTATTACGAAGTGAATTTAGAAACTGATTTACAGTTACAATCTACTATTTGTACACTTATAACTATCATTTGCTAACTCATCAAATTCGTTGGGCTTGAAAAAACGTCCTTAAAGGTATATTCGGATGCAAGAGTTTAGAGAAAAAAAAAAAAAAAGGGTTGATTTTTTCATTGAGTTATAAGATGTCTATAAAAATAAAAAATAAAAGATAGAAAAGTCACATAATTATTTTTTTATTTTATTCTTTCATTTTAAAAAAATCAAATAAAGAGAAATTTTAATTAAAATAAAAAAATTATCTTCCTTTTCTTTTTTCTCCAAATTCATTCATCCAAACATATCATTACTCTCTTCAATCTTATACAATGCTTACAAATCCCCTATTCCTATGACATACATGACTGGAAGTTAACATTTTTTCTTTTTTTGCATTTTATCTTTTAACTAGATGAATGTCTATTTGATAAATGGGTGTTTTTGCATAGTCAACAAGAATGGGTGAGCTTTTTAACCACTTTTCAAAATGTAAGGGGTAAATCTAACATGACCGGCAAACGTGTAAGGAGGCATTCTGTATTTTATTTGTTAGCAAAACGTACATCTGTTAGATGAAGAGATTATTTTGCACATTTATTAAAAAAAATAAAGGGGTCTTTTTTAATTCTTTTTGAAAACTTACAGAGTAAATCGTACATTATCCAAAGTTGAATGGGTTTCCAGCATTTTACCCAAAAAAAAAAGTAAAAGTTTAGACCCAAGTGATCCCAGGCTGAATACAATCTAGAAATGAATTAAAAAAAAATAGTGCAAGAATGGTATGAAAAAAAGTTGTGCAAACAGCATTGTTATTCTAAGAAGCAGTAGGCATTCAACCCAATAAACGGTCCTGATTTATTTTCTTTTCATAGAATAATTTTATAAGTTAAGGTTTTACTATAGTTTTATTATATAAAAAGATAAAAGGCACAAATATATGCACATTGAAGGCAGCAGTTAAATTAAAAAATATTAAAATTTTATTATACCAGGTCACTGAAGTGAGTTAGTGGCGAGATATTTAAATAATTTAGATAAAATTATAAGTATATATCTCGACACCATCATTATAAACAAAAAATAATTATTATACTAAAGAAACTTAAGGGATTTTTAATTTTCATTAATAAAACCACTGACTAAAGCCCATATATGTGACGACCAAATTAAGATGACCCAAAATCCACAAATTCAAACATATATAAAACTAAACAAATATGTTTGGGGAAATGAAAATTAATTGAGAATGCATAAATTAGCTACGTATATTCAAGCAGCAGGAGCATAATCATAGTCATCATTATCGTCATCATCGTCCCCATCACCTTCAATGCAATCTGGAGGAGCATAATCAAATGCACTATCATCATCATCTTCTCCATCTGAATAATGCTTCTTCAGCCATGGGGCAATGACCTTGGAAATGGATAGCATTTTTTCTCTGCTTTCTGAATCTACCAAGGCGTAAAACAAGAAGGGAGAACCAGAAGAATGTGTGACTGGAAACTGGATTTTTGAAAGGAGTTGTGGACCTCAGTTATGGTGTGAGTGAAGTTGGAATAATGGAGAAGAAGAAGCAGTGGTTATACAGGGAAAAGAAGATGTTTGGTTCGTTGAAGCACAAGAAAGGCACATAGGGGAGAGTGGACTTGTGCATTGGGTGTGAGCAAGGCCTAATTCCTATGTATGTGACGCAGTATCTGTTCCAGCCACATTGGAATTCCACTAGAAACTTGAGCAAACACGTTGGTTCTAGCAGCGAAAATCACGTAGCTACAGAGTGATATGTAATGGAATCTTTCAGTGAGTGGTTGAGTTTGAGCCATTTAAAGAGTACGATCTTTCTTGTTCGTGGTGAAAATTAGTGGGCAAAAGAAAGGATGGCAATTTAGGAAACAGCTGGAGAACCATACATATAATAAATTGATGAATTTAATTCTTCTAAAGCGAGAGGTTTACCTTAAAAAATAAAGTAATAATTATTAATTGTCGATAAAAAAATCAAGTGGTTGATATTATGATAAAATATATACACATGTATAACAAATTATAAGTTTGTTAAAAAAAATCCACTTTTTTAATTTTTTTCATTAATAGTTAATATTTTTTATTTTACCTTCTAAAATAAACATCTCACTTTAAAAGGAGTCAAATCCATCTATAGCTGATTTTTCTCTTTATATACAAGCTCTGCATTTAATAACTCAATCATGATTGCTTAGGAAATGCTTTGTAGCTAACACAAGTGCCTTGGATTTGATCTCTTGTCCACGCCTATTTCTCAGTCTTTGGAAAACTTAAGATATGGAAGTAGTAGTTCCTATTTATATTTGGAATCTTATAGGTATGGCCTTTTATTAATTAAGGAAAAATTTTATTTTACCCCCTGCAACTTTACTTGAGGTGTAGTTTTGTCTTCAAACTTGAAAAACACGCGTTAAAGTTCTGGAACTTGCAAATCTGTGTGATTCGATCCTTAAATGTGATATCCGTTAAATAATTGACAGAATTTATCTTGTGCACCTCACATATAATGACAAATTTTGTGAATTATGCATAATACATGTTTTTTTAAGTATCATATTGAAGAACTAAATTGCACGCATATAGAAGTTAAGGAACCTTAACACATTTTTAAAAATTTGAGGACTAAACTACGTAAGAAATAAAGTTGAAGGAGATAAATGGGAGTTTTTCGATTAATCAAATGAATATACGAAAACAGAAAAAGAAGGAATGTACTCGAGCAAATTAACGAAGAAAAAGGTATAATTCCATCTTCTTGTATTTATATATTAGGGCTTTTGGAGATTTAAGGAGTGAGCATGGTGAGAAAAGGCCACTTGCTGTTACCCTTTTTCATTAGATAGAGCAAAAATAAGAATTAGATAAAAAAAGTATAAAAGAAAATATGATAGTTATTTCAGGAATGATCATGTTTAAAAAAGAAAAAAAAGTCATAAATGATCTAATTAAAGGACCTGAGTTAGAATAGACTTACTGGCCTCAAATTGGTATTAAGATGATGCATGGGGTACTAGAATTATCATCATCTAACATTTTTCTTGAATATTTGAATGTTTTATTAAGATCTTTTTATTCTTCCATTCATCCCATCTTATCAATATGTAATGTAATGCAATACTTCTAAAAACATGCACGCATGTGAGAATCTTGCATTCTAAAATAAGAGACATCATAAAATTTTCAATTTGTGTTTTTGTCAATTTTACTTAATCGTTCAACACATGACTAGAAATTTCATGTGGTTTTCAGTTGCGATATGGAACACGCATGGAGGAATACATACATTTTCTACTTCCTTTTTTTTTTTTTTACAGTAGTGACACATAAATTTTGTACTTATAATTTGTTACAAACTAGCAAAAAATTTTATCATACAGTAGTGACATTAAGAGAGCCGTCAAAAATAGGTCACATATATAGCTCATACAGTGAATCGGATTATATATTAAGCTTTCCCTGTCTTCCAACTCATTCTATTAAACAAAAAGTGACAACAATTATAAGCAAGTCGAACATATATTGGTTTACAAATTAAACAAGAAAACTTGCAGTCTGAACCATTTGAATTGTATTTCTAACTCTTAATGAATTTTTATTAAAATGTTATTTTTTAATCAATTATATAGGTTAGCTCGCTTCACCTATATATATTTAATCCTATAAAATTAAAGTCAAACTATTATATGGTAAAAAAAAAAAACCTTGACTTTTGCAACCCTGCTTCGGTCGTACATATCAATATTGCTTCACACAGTGTTAAGTATACTTAAAGGTAATGTGTGTTTCGAATTTAATTTTAGATTAATTTAATTTTATAAATTTTATTTTAGTTAAAAGTAATTTAAAGTGAAATAATTTATATTTAAAAAATTACATTTAATATAAAAGTAAAAGAAATAGTTACTTTTGAAACAGATAAATTTTAAAGTCAAAATTATATTTAAAAAATAATATAATATATAAGATAAAAAATATAAAAAAAAAGCTTTTTAAACCTCTAAAAAGCCTATATGAGTAGTGCAAACTCTTCGTAAATATGCCCCTAAATACCTAATTAGAAAGTAACGTGCGCGTTATAATCGGCTAGCTAGTTGTTCAAATAAGTAATTATGTACCTCAATAATTAATAAATTAAGAACGAGTTCTCTAATAATGTCGAGCAATGAACTATTTAATTTTGCGTATCAAAATCCAATCATGCAGATGCCACCGTCATCAACATGCTTTTGGGGGATCATGAAAGGTTACGTGCACATATGTGTACGGAGCGTTTTGGAACGAGTTCTACAATAATGTCAAGCTTTTAACTATTTAGGTCATTGCTAACTAAATGAATTAGCAAAAATTATATGAAGCATATAGTTCAAATTATAGATCTTATATTCACATTTAATTTGTACTGCATAATCTTGCTACAGTATTGCTCTTTTATGTGTGTGTGCGTGTGTTTTACGGTCCTAGCCTTCAGTAAGTGTTTAATCAAAAGGCAAATTATATGTACAGAAAAAAAAAATTCGTTGAATGGGCAGTTAGCTTATAAACTGACATTATAAACCATACTTCAAGATCAAAATAGAAATGATCAATCAAGCAACGTTAGGAATGACACAATAATATATAATAAAATAACAAGGATCAGAGTTTTATATTATGAAATGCATCATTTAATGCGGTCACAACATTTTAATTATCAAACCGTGTTTGAGTACTGCATGGATCCACATCATACCGTAAAGGTTGAAACGCGACTGGGACTGCATCCTACCTGCAACCACAATTTAATAAGCACCTCCACATTGTCACCATCACCTTCAATGCAGACTGCAGAAGGCATAGTCAAATCCATCGACGGCATCTGCAAGCTCCTTGCACCATGGTGAAGAAGCAGTTTTTCAAGGCCTTTTTCTCTACGTTTCGATGCTAACAGGGTTCAATACAAGAAGGGACGAACCAAAAGAATTAATTGGGGGCTGGAAAGTGGATTTTGAAAGGCGCAAAGTAGCAACAGAGTGATGTGCACAAATAGAATCCTATTTGGTCATTCAAAAGATAGAATATCTTTTTTGGTTGGTGGAGTGGAAATTAGAGGTCAACAGATGGAATATTTAAGAGAAAGATACATATTGTGCTTGCAAAATTGTGTGAGATATGGGAATTTTGAAAATTGATGCTGCTTTAAATCAATTGGATGCATAAAAATAATCGTTTTGCTGTGTTAAATGAATTGTATGAGCTTGTTAGGGCCTTCGTTTCAAAAGAGAATACAGGAAAATGTGAAATGTCAGCACTAATTGTCAGTAACTGATATCTGCTATGCTAATTTGTGATTTATAAACTCTGACATTTGTCTATATATTAACTTATTTATCGTACCCATTATTTTTTCTCGAAGATTTCCGTCTTTAACAGTAGTTATCTAGTATCATTATTATATGTTTTACTGAATTTTTAATCCCTTGAAACCTTTCAAATATTTGTCATAAAATGTTTCATTGAGCTCGCATATTTTAAAATTTATGTTACAATTATTTAAAAGTCTAGAAATATTTTGGGATAAAGCATATTTAAATATTCTCGTTTGTTTATATGGGTTAGACAAGAATATATATTGTACTGAATTGTGGAGTATAGATTATTGACATACTTAACTTGTATGTTTGACTTTAGAATAGTTCTTACCGTTCATTTATTTATTGTAAATGCGTGAAATTCTTTTCTATAAAATTGTTTACAAATAGGATCCACGCGTTTGTCTCATTTTATTTATATTTTATCATTGTTTGTTGAGTTCCTTCATGTTTTAGACCATATGAATTGATTTTGAATGAAAGCTTCTTGAATAGCTTGAAACTGGAATAGGTTACATTCAATGATAAGCTTATGGGCCAAATAAGTCAAATTTAAATTGTGTGATTTGTTTGTATTTTGGAATGTCAAGTTCTTAAGGGAGACTTTGTCTGATTTTATGTAAAAATTGTATGTATTTTATTCTTTGATTTGATAAATGAATTTCAAAAAACTTATTAGGTTGGTTAGTTTATCTTATACGCTAATCACGATTTATGAATTTAAATTGTGACAAAGTTACTTTTAAATAAACTCAAATCTTGGTCTCTCGTATGCATATCTATTATATATGTGTTAGAATTTGCTAACAGATAGTAAGTACCGAAGCACGTTGTTTCTTAAGGCTTAGATTTGATTCTTGCTTCTAGCAATTCCATCTTGGTAGACGATATGCAAATGTTATTATAAACTTTTTGCTGAGACTTGTAACATAATCTGATTTTGTAATAGGGTAGCCTCACTAGCTTGGCATCCCCTTAAACTTTCTTGTTACCAAAAAATAAAAAAGAAATAACAATGCTACTTCCTAACTATAATTTAGTTGCTTCATATAATTCCATGGTTCATAAAATCTAATATCATTTTGCTAAAGCCATGAGATGCAAGGGAACAATTAGAAATCATTTTGTGGGTTGGGAATACTGGAGGTCAAAGTCTTCTCTCGTATTCTTCTATCTCATATTTATTATAAAACAGTTTACTCTATATCACTGTTTCATTCGACAAAATAATATATGACCTCTTAACAAAGTATTGATCATTATTAAAATTTAAAATCTTTCATAACTCAATGATCGAATTGTTAAATCTTAGCTTCTATACGAACTACGGTGTGAAGGCAAAAGGTTATGATGTTACTAGTTCCAGCTTCTATACAAAGTTATGTGATCCTGTAATTAATTATTGAATCAATTTGTGAAACCCATATAAGAAACACATGGTAAATTATGGTGTGAAGGCAAAGGTTTTGATGTTACTGGATGCTTTAAATATCCCAATGTTCTGTTGTTTATTGAAAATTCAAACAGCTGTCCATGCCAACACCAGAAGCCTGCTTTTTTTTTTTATATATATAGAAATATTTTTTTAGTTAAAATAAACAATTATTCCCTGTAATTTCACTAAATTTATATTTTGGTCCTTATAGTATTTTTTGGATATCGTTTTCTATAATTTTACTCATTTAGATATTAGTTTTTAAGTAACCAATATCTTAATAATTAAAAACTATAAAAATCAATCCTTCATAAAAATAGGAACTAATATCTTAATGAGCAGAAATTATAGAGATTAAAATCCAAATGAATAAAAAATATAAGGACCGATACCTTAACTATAAAAACCAAAATCTAAATATTATAAATATTGATATAAAAATTACAAGAACCAAAATTCAAATCGAAGGAAACTATAAGAAGTATATGTTTATGTTAACCTATATGTTTTTTTTTAATAGAATAATGCTACCAATAAGAAAGCACAATTGCATGTGTGGTCCCATCTAAATTTGACTACAAAATAAAAATCCTTGGAGTCACTTATAATAATCATGTATACAGTAATAATTATAAGTTAATTTAAAAATTTTCTTAAAAATGAAAAGATTTGAGCGATTTTTTATTGGAATAATTATACTATTATAAAAATATAAATAGAAATTTCTTATAATAAAATTAATTAAATTCCTTTTTATTATATTCTAAATATAAAAATTGATTTATAAATTAATTTAAATAATAATTTTTATAATGACTTTTAAACATAAAAATTAATTTTTAATTCAACTTAATTTAATTTAACTCACTTCAATTCCATTCATTATTATTTGTCATTTTTGCCGGTCAGCAAGCAAAATCAAAAGGAAAAATTGTGGATAGCACTCTAATCACCCAATCCTTATTCCAAACATCGTTTTAGCAATTTTAAAGACTTGTATTGCCTCTTGAGTAAATATGATGCAGATGTTCGAACCAATTTTGGTACATGCCAAGCACATATTAATTAACATAACTCCGTTATGGGAACAGGGGCCTCCACAATGGTATACTTTTCTACTACGTTCAAATGTTGACCAAGAATTAAAAATATTTCAACATTTTCAATAGTTTTTAACTTTGACCCTATTGTTTGTCCTTTTCTCCCTTGTATTATTTATCTTTCAATGTCTGAATTTTCTCTCCTTCCCGCCCCACAGCCCACAAAGTCACGCTTTGTGATGGGACAAGCCTATTTCAAGTTGAATAATATCGTTCACATAAATATTTAATCTAAGAAAATGATATATAATTATAATTTTTTATAAAATAATTTAATATATTTATTAATTTTTAATTTTTATCATTTTACTCTATTTAACAATTACTTTTAATTTTATTAAGTTTTATTTAAAAAATTTAAAAATTCAGTTAAATTAAAAAATAATTATTAAATAAAATAAAAAAAATAAATATATTAAATTATTCTATTAACAATTTTGATCTTATGATATTTGTCTAGTCATGCAGTCGCTTACACGGATGTTGAGCGTTTTAGCACTATTCTATGAAGATATTTAGTATTATAAACCGGGTTTCAAATTTACTATTCTACATGGTCAGAAAACTCACGCTACCTGCAGCCATTTCATGATTTTCTGTGCATCAAAGCAATGCATGGCCGCCTCCGTGATACTTCAATTTCAAGCGTTTGACAAATTGATCCTATATTCCTATGAAGCCAAGGCATCCAAAGCACCAACCTTGCGGAAACTGGTGATCAGACAGAAGGGTAGCAGCAGAAGGCTCTATCAATGGCCATATACCCTCAAATTACTATGCATTCTCTGCTTAGCTGCTGGTCAGAACACTAGCAATACACAACCACTTGATTATAGATATGCTTGTTTAGACCATTCTTCTGTTCCTCCCTCCAGCACATACCAAACCAACCTCAACAATCTTGTCTCTTCATTCTCATCTGATGCTGGTACCAGCAATAGTTTTGGGA
This sequence comes from Castanospermum australe, assembly GCA_019955255.1. Taxonomy (NCBI): domain Eukaryota; kingdom Viridiplantae; phylum Streptophyta; class Magnoliopsida; order Fabales; family Fabaceae; genus Castanospermum; species Castanospermum australe. The sequence continues at coordinate 102,163 of NSJW01000938.1, forward strand.
ACAGAACCTCAGGCAGTGACCAAAGCAATATGGTTTATGGACTCTACCTTTGCCGTGGCTATGTGAACACCAGCCTTTGTCACTCATGTGTCCAAAATTCTAGCAGATTGATCAGGCAGCACTGCCCCAATAATGCCTCGGCTATTTTGTGGTACCCATTTTGCCTTCTGAGGTACTCAAACCAGGATTTCTTTGGCAAACTCAACCATGATGCCGAGGATTCCCATGTTTGATGCAGCACAGAATTTCACCAGTGCCGGAGAATTTGACAGTGATGCTAGGATCTTGATGAATGGCTTGCTACAGATGGGTTCAGAGGCACCCCGAATGTTTGGGACACACATGTTCAACATAAATGGTACTCAAACAAGGTATGGCTGGGTGCAGTGCAGCAGAGATATTACTAGGGCGGATTGCAGAAACATGTTTGAGCAATATTCTTGAGGAAGTTGACCATTGCTGTCTGGGGAAGAGGTGGTGGCGTGTCTTTTCTCCAAGTTGTATGGTGATGTATGAGACTCAGCCTTTCTTTTTGAATGGCACACGGCCGAATGCACCAGTGGCTCAGCAAGGTACAAGTATACTTCTTTTAGCTAAATATTTCACTTCATTTTGCAGTAATATTTAGTACTAATATTTTGCCCCTAAAATTTGAACTGCTGTTTAAGAAATTGTACATTAACCTCCTTTCTTGAAGAATGACCTCAAGAAAGTTTCCTAGGGCATGTTTATGTGTTTGTTTATATTTCCTATTTTAAGCTAAGTAGAAAACGTAGACAAACTCCTTAAAAAAATTACATTTACAAGGCCTAAAATAACAATTTATGCTTCCACTTTTCTCAACATTTTTCACAAATGCAGCATGCTGTTCTGTCTTATTGATGCAGGCAAAGAAGGGAGTAGCAGAAGGTCAAGGATTATAGTAATCATTGTTGTAACCGGAGTAGTACTAATAGCTCTATTGGCTTTCAGCACATACTACTTCTGGTCCTTGAAAAGGAAAAAAAGTAAGCTCCTCATAATTCTCGACAGTTCTTTAAGCTGAGGCTATCAAGTATTTCCTATTTATGATTGATAATTTCATCATTCAGACAAACAAGCCATGCAAGAAGATGGACTAAAACCAAGATTTTCTCAGGACCAGATTGACAGGGAGGAGCCTATGAATGCTGACCTTCCTATGATGCCTCTGAGTACTATTCTACAATGTACTAGTAATTTTTTCAGATGAACATAAATTGGGGAAAGGTGGATTTGGCCCTGTCTACAAAGTAATAAATTAGGATATCAGACATGGTTTTACTTTGTTTAATTTCTCCAAAAGCAACTTTCTTACTTATAATTTGAAAAATGTTTTAGGGTATTTTACCTGATGGAAGGCAAGTTGCTGTTAAAAGGCTTTCAAAAACTTCGGGTCAAGGTTTCGAGGAATTCAAGAATGAAGTAATATTGATTGCAAAATTGCAGCATCGAAACCTTGTGAGACTATTGGGTTGCTGCATTGGACAAAATGAAAAGCTGCTTATATATGAGTACATGCTCAATTCTAGCCTTGATTTTCACCTATTTGGTATGACTCCCAAAAAGTCAACCTGTTGTTACTTATTTTTATCTTCATTATTGAACCAATCAACTATTTGATGGCTTATCTTCTATGTTAAAGTTGGTGGTATTATTTAACAAGCCAAATCTCAAATAAAATCATGTTTCACAAATGCAAACCAATTATTCTGCACTATTCATCACTACAAAGATTTTTTTTTTTCCATATTTCCATGTTTTCAATGTGTGGATTTTTTTTTTGGTTAAAAATGTGTGAATAATTTTTATACTTAATATTTAATATTTCAGTTATGTGTGTGTGTGTGCATTGTAAATTAGGATTTGAGTTATATTGCTATAAAGCTAGATGCATCTATTAGTTGGTGGTATTATTTAACAAGCCAAATCTCAAATAAAATCATGTTTCACAAATGCTAACCAATTATTCTGCACTATTCATCACTACAAAGATTTTTTTTCTTCCATATTTCCCATGTTTCAATGTGTGGATCATCACTACAATTTTTATACTTAAATATTTAATATTTGAGTTGTGTGTGTGTGTGTGTGTATTGCAAATTAGGATTTGAGTTATATTGCTATAAAGCTAGATTCATTTATCAGTAGCTCAACCAGTCACATTTGTGAACAACCATAAGCCCTCACTGAAGAAGAAAAATGCCCCCTTCAAAAATATGAAACCAATTTCAGGGGACTCTAATGCCAATTTTATGCGTAAATGAAGTCTTTGCAGTGGTGCACGTCTTGAGCAATTTGCTTTAGGGGCGAAGACTTCCTGAAACAGAAGATAGGCTCCTGAAAGTAAACTGTTAGAACGTGGTGTCTGACCTTAAAACTTAAGGCATTATAAGATCTAGATACAATAATATAATTACAGATACTGCTTTTGATTTCATTCATAGTTCTTAGAATTGCATTGTGTTACATTTCGCCATCAGATACAGTGAAGGGTGCACAGCTGGATTGGAAACTGCGATCAAACATTATTAATGGGATAGCTAAAGGGCTTCTATATCTTCATGAGGACTCCAGACTCAGGGTTATTCACAGAGACCTAAAAGCTAGCAACATTCTATTAGATCATGAAATGAATCCAAAAAATCTCTGACTTTGGATTGGCAAGAACATTTGGAGGAGACCAGAGGCAAGCAAATACAACAAGAGTTGTGGGTACATAGTAAGTATGAATTGTTTTTCTTTCTCTCAATTATAAAGGAATGCATACTAGGTCAAGTTCTTCACTTAAATCACATGATTATGCATTACAACATAGCATCACATTTTAACCTGCTTTGTGTGATTTTTTGCAAGGTTAGATAGATAAGGTTTTACTGATAATTTGATATATTGATTTTGAGCAGTGGATACATGGCTCCGGAATATGCTATGGAAGGCTTGTTTTCAGTGAAGTCAGATGTATTCAGCTTTGGTGTTCTTTTGCTAGAGATCATTAGTGGAAAAAGGAACACTGGATTCTATCTTTCAGAGCATGGCCTAAGCCTTCTCATATATGTAGGTTTTCTAATTTATGCTTGTCTTCATAAAGCATACATGAAAATTAGCTTTGAACTAAATTCATATGCATTTACAATTTATAGGCATGGAACCTCTGGTGTGAAAGCAAAGGTTTGGAATTGATGGATCCAGTACTAGAAAAGTCATGTGCACCAAGTGAAATTCTGAAGTGTATACACATTGGTCTATTGTGTGTTCAAGAAGATCCAGCAGATAGACCTACAATGTCAAGTGTTGTTCTTATGCTTGGAAGTGACACAGTGACTCTCCCCGAACCCACGCACCCTGCATTTTCTGTTGGAAGAGCTGCCATAGAACGAGGGTCTTCGTCAAACAATTCTATACATCACTCTATCAACGAAATAACGGTCTCTGAAGTGGGACCAAGGTGATCAATAGAACTATACATGCTTTTCTTCTTAGCTTTTGTAGAATGGAGGAAATCTGTATACAAGTCACTTGAAAGACAGAAAAGTAACTTTTAGGAAGATGATATAATTTTTCGGTGCATAGAAATTTATATTTTTTTGTTTATATTTATCTGATAATGTTTTTAAGATTTTTAGGCCAATATTTTGTTATTGGAACGTGGAAAAAGAAATAGTGAAGTTGGATATGATTTTTTTAAGAAAAAAATGTTTGGCTATATATTATTGATTCAAAGCAGGTTTTAAATTGCGATTGCGGTCACGATTGCGGTTGCATTGTGTTTATTGTAATTGCAGACATTGTGACTAATGCGATGTGGGTTGTGGACATGGCAGCCATGAATTTTTTTTGACAAATAATATACTAAATATTTTAAAAAAACAATTTCTATATGAAAACTGTAATATTGTGGCCATTGCGATCGCATTGCGGTTGTCATGCGGCCGTTATGGCTGTGATGCAATTGCGATACAGCCGTTGCGGTTGTGATGTGGTCGCTGCAGGTGTGAATGGAAATCACTGTACAATTGTGGGCCACAACCGCAATATTGCAGCCGCATCACATGATATAGTCTGCATTTTGAATCCATGGTTCAAAGTGAACCAAATTGGTCATCTATTTGATTTAATTTGATTATTCGATTAGACAAAATCAATTCATTCCAAGTGAGTTGAAATAGAAACCTGGACCATAATATATTGAGATAATATGACCTATCATGAACAAGAGTACACAAGGACTTTGGTTGGAGAAAAATGTCAAACACTTGGAAGAACATTGACCCAACACATACAATTATACGTTTATCTGGATGTAAAAGGAGCCTCAACAAGTCAGAGCAAAGACACAGGGAGAGGGAAAAGGAACCGTTGGAAAAAGGAATGGAGAAACGTTGATGTTTGGTGGTCTCGGACAGTTTGCCATTGGGAACAGGAAGTAGCCGAAAGATGAGCAAGAAGTCGCTGGAAATTTTGAGAGCGAAGTCACTGGAAAGTTTGAGAGTGAAGGCACTGAAAGGGAAAGTGGATGGCAAAAATGCGAAGGTCGAGGAGAAAAGAAAGAGACGACAAAGGATTTTAGTAATTTCAAATTCTTCCTATTTAATAGTTAAAACTTTAATCTTATGATTGAATAGAGAAAAAGAAGATAGAGGAGAAAAAAACACTTTTAAAATTTAAATTTTTTTCTTGTTTAAATCAAGAGAAAACTTAAAAAAAGAAAAAAGAAAATTATCAAAACAAAAAAAAAATCAAAATTGTATCCCTTACATTTTTCTTCATTCCAAAATTCAAAATTTTATCTCCTCTACCATTTTGTTTTCACTCGTCAAAACAAAGGATTAAAACTTAAAAGTTCATAACAGCAACGTCTTCAACGCTCCAAAAAAGTTTCAAAGCATGGATGCTCCAATTCTCTGATGCGTCGATTTATAATTAAAAAAAAAAGGTTGAGATTGATTGCCCGTGACTTGTTTAACAGGTTAAACTAACTTAATCTGTGGATTGTGTGCCATTATTTTGGTTTTTGTTACGGACGCCATCACCAATTTTGCCAAGATTTCATTTCTGTTGATCGTTTCAGTTTCATCCTTCTATTCTTTTTCTGGAGTTGTAACTATTTTTCTTATTAATTTTGCTTTGCAGTTTGCCTTTAGTTTTTGTATTGCTGTTATGTGTTTTATACAGCAGGATAACCTTTCCTGATGGTTATTCTTCACACTAAGATTTTTTTTAGATTTTAAAAATTATTTTAATTGAGATTAACGTATTTAAAATATTATAAATAACAACCAATTTCACGCACACACATATACATATATATATTTTAAATTTTAACTTGTATAATTTAAGTAAGTTAAAGTTTTAATACGATAAATTTTATTTATAACTAGCACATTATCGACACTAATATATTATAACTTTTTAATCATGCTTAAAGATTATATGTCTATTCTATACATTTAAAGATTATATATTTAATATGTTCCAATGTTTCTTATTCATCGTCCAATAACTAATTTATAAGTATATATTGATCATATATAGATTCAATATTTCAAATAATCATTGTAAATAAATAAAAAAATGAACAATTAATGTTAAGGGATATAAAAAAGCTAACATATATATATATATTTGTATATATATATATATATACCTTAGAAAATATACATTTAATTAATTTAAATTTTTTTTAATAATGTATTCGCTGCCTTTATGATCTTATCTGAATTTTAGGAATTCAAACACATAAATCTTGTTAATATATAAATGAAAAAAAAAATTAAATTTTGGTTTTACAAAATTACAAAATTTTGACTCCGGCATATAAAAAAAATTTAACATTTGACCCCAATAAATAATGATTATGTTGTAAGTAATGATTAAATAAATATTAGATATTATAATACATTTATTATTTTATAGTAGTTGATAGGCTATAATTTTAAATTTTTAAAGAGAAGAAGTCTTCGGTTAAACCTTTTAATTGGTAAAAAAAATATAATTTTTATTATAATTTAAAAATAATCTCCAATGCCTAATTTTATAAACACCAAAATTTTTAATAAATAATTTAAAAAAATTGATTCTTAAAGTAATTTTTAAAATTTATTTACTTGATGGCATTCAAGATGCTTTAAATTATATTTGATAGAATTGAAATTTCATGATTTATGAAATGGATTTAATTTTTTTTATCTAATATACCCTTATTAATTTTACAAAATTATATTTATTATATTTCTTAAATTTAACTTATCTAATGAGATAAATTTAGTAAATAAAAATTTAACATACTAGGTAATCCTCTTATTTCTTAAACTATAAATTTTATAAATAATCATATAAAATTATAAAAAATTATATGTGAATACTAAATTTAATATTCTTTCTGTTATATTTTTACAATTATATTCATAATTTCATAAAGATAAAAAATTATAATAATTAAGTAAAACATAATTATTATTTAAAATTTCACTAAAAAAGTATTCAAACTTTTTATATAAAAGATATTTATGTTATTTATATTAATTTTATTTTTATTTTTATATTAATTTTGTACACTAAACAATGAAATAATTTAAAAAATATTTTATTTTAAAAAATATTAAATTATAAATTAAAAATAATTATTTTATTTTTATTTTATTCTAATTTTATAAAATAATCATTTTGTATATTAAATATAACATTAGTTATATGCTTTTTTGAGTTTAAGAAGTATCACTTAAAGTTGCGTTTTTAAAAAGGTCTATTTATATATAATTAAATATTTAACATTTATATCATATATTAGTTTAATAAAATATATAAAAACAGTTCAATTAAAAAATAATTTTCAATAAGGAAATGATGTTTTGCACGAAAGAATTTTCGTGATATTTTCTACGAATGAGTTGGCGGCCTAGTTGGCATCCAAGTTGGCATACCCGCGTCCGAGTTGCTCCTCCATATCGAAAGGCCTCTTCCGCTCCCCTGGCCACCACCGGCGAAATTTCACTGGGTAAGCCCTCCTCATCGCAGCTTCCTCTCCTCTGGCGATCGTCAAGACTCACTGAGATCTGCCTCTCCATCGGCACTTCCTCTTCACAGGCCATTGTTGTGATTCCCTGAAGAAGACCTTCCCATCGCATTTCCTCTTTGCTGGCCATCGTCGATATTCCCAGTGATTCTTGCGTTTAATTTCACCGTGAATTTCATTGTTTTCTTGGTTCTGCTAATGAGCCCATTAAGGGTTGTAGGATAGTTTTCGGGTTCATGTATTTTTGGAGTGGAAATTGTGGGTCAACTATTAACTTTCTGAAAAAAAAAATCTATAGGTGATTTGCAATGCTTACCCCAGTTGGAGAGCAAATTCTAGCAAACAAGAGGTAAAATGCTGCCAAAATTATTCTGCCACCAGAACCATGATATGAATTTGCAATTTCTTACTTTTAATCTTTTCCCCTTTATGCCTCTCGAATTCTTGAAAACCTTTGTAGTTATCACTTTTTAGATGATGGTGTATGCTTGAATATCTTATAAAATTGGCAAAATTACTCTATCATGAAGAAACCGTCCCTATCCCTCTTGATTATCGCATTGCTGTTGAAGTGTTTGAAGCACACTGAATATCTAGCATATTTTACAAGTTCTGCACCATCTATAATTAACAGCATGTTTGGAAAACACTTATATTTTGGGAAAAAATAGCTTATTTTTTAAAAATTCTCTCAGAAAGATATTGATTATAAGCTGTTTTGATTACAAAATAAGTTAATCCAAACGCACACTAAGAATGAAATGCAGCAGATTCTTACAAGTTCTGCATCATCTATAATTAATGATGAATTGGAGAGATGTACTTGCTATGGCAAAAAGGCTGCTCCTCTCGTTCTTGGAAAGGTAGTATTTGGTATGACCACATATAAGCTATAAAGAACTTTGAGACTCTCCACAGAAATGTTATAAAGTCATTAATTTGGAAGTGTCTTATTGGAGGAGAAGTATGACCACCAAGTAAAGAGAGTTGTATATAAAGTATTAATAAGATCAAAGAAATATGGTTCAATATCCCTTCTTGTAAGTATGTAACAACCCATATGGAGGAATAAATGTAAGCAATGGATTGACTTTGCTGAACTTTTCTAAACACGTGCCTCCTAAAGTGGGTCTTCAACCTGGTATGCTTTTGTACTATTGAAGGGGTGAAAGATAGAATGCCAGCAAGGAGCACCTTCTCACTTGACTCAATATCCATTGTTTCTATTTCTATTTCTTTTATTTTGAATATTATATTATATGGGATGAAAGAGATGTTAGAGAATGACTGATGATGTGTTCTGTTGTAATGGATCACACTAGATTGATGAAAGTTGCATTGCAAATTAACGTAAGCAAAATACAAAATACAAGATTCCAAATATGACTATAATGTGTGTGTGTGTGTGTGTGTGTGTGTGTGTGTGTGTGTGTGTGTGTCTGTGTATACACTTTGAAATTAAGTTCGACCCGTCATTGCCATTTTGCTAGATTAATGCTTTTAGAAGTCGACTTATCTAATTCTTTTAGAGAGAGTTGAAGCCATCTTACAATACTTAGAACTCAATTAATTTATAGTATAAAATTCAACTTACATAAAACAGAAGTAGACTCATGACATAGATAAAACTTCTGGTATGTCAAAGAAACAAAAGGGTCAAAAGTCTACTTCTGTAATTTGTAACTTGTTTTCTAGTCTGGCAGTGTATGTTAAGATTGTTTTAGCATCAATATGTGACACCTACACGATGATTTTCGTTAATCAGATAAAATATATGTTGGATAAATAATTTTTTGGACATTTAGTAAAAAGTGAATGGGTATTTTCACCATTTTTCAAAATTCAAAGATAAATCACAAATAACTTAAAGTTTGAGGAACATAGCTTTTTTGCAGTTAATTTGTTCATCTACTAGATGAAATGTTAATTGGATAAAAAAATTTGTTTTGCATATTTAGTAAAGAATAAACGAGTCTTAATGCTTTATAAAAGCTTAGGGAATAAATTGCGCATCACCACAATTAGAGCGGATATTTTGCATTTTACCTTTTTTTTTATAGAAACATATATCAATTGTCTTTCACTAATGAAAAAAAATGTCTTGGACTCTTAGGAAAGCTTCATATTTGTGTTTGCATAAAATATATCAACGTGAAATGTGGACAATCACATCAATTAATAAGCCAAACTCTCATTTATGAGGAGTGACTCTGTTGGCAAAGAGTTTCATGTGAACAAACTTTACACACAGTGTAAACATTTCAAATCTATTGAAAACAGTTTGTGACCAAGGCTAAGCCAAAGCCAAGCAAAAATTAGTTATACGTTCAAAAGATGTGGGGATACACATAAGTTTTTAAAAAAACAAAAAAACAAAAAACAAAAAACAAAAGCCAAAGTCCCAAACATGAAATTAAAGAATATGGCCCTAGATCCCGAAAGGAGATCTATTAATGCGAATATATAACCTTCAATTTCCTCATCATATTAATGGATATGATTCAATCTATCTATTAATTTATTTTGATGAATAGATATCTAATCCATCCATCTTCAACTATATGCATATAGATTTATCCTATGTCCAAATACATTCCATTCTTCAAACCATATATATAAATCCATTGGGTCTAATAAATACTTTAGTTGGTCCATTAACCATCTATTATCTAAAACTAATCTATGCATTCAAATCCATTAAATATATTATTATAGTTAGATGGATTTGATTAGATATAGATATGGATGGGTTATGGATTCATAATTTCAATTGTCAACCCAAAAGTCAACTAAAACTAAATCTCTCCTTAAGCAATCTCAAGACTCTAGAGCACACCCCCAGGTCAGCCTAAGTAGTCAAGACAAAAAGCACATTTCTTTAACCACTAGGACAATCCATTGACTTATTGTTTTATTAATTGACTAATGTAATTGCTTTAGTCTTAAGAATCATTTAAGTTGAAAAAGTTTTCACTGATTTTTTGAACCAACGACCCCTCTTGATTTTATCATCTGCTATCCAAGCTTCATTTTTTGTAAAGCTCAACAGCTTGAGCAAAGATCATTATAGATACAATGTAGTTAGACTTGATAAGTGATGGTGTTTTATAGTTTGAGCTGGTCTTGGAGCTCAAATCTCACCATCTGGGATAGTTTCTCAACTCACAATAAAGAATTCATATACAACTTCCTTAGTAGATCAAAGTCTCACCATCATGCTTGTAATAACCTGCTTACTTGCTCTACTATATGATTTTAAATTATTATTGCAGTTGTGGTTATGTTGCCATTATAGAAATTGCAAACAATTACAAAAAAGATGCGGTTGATGCAACCGATAATTGCAGTTGTAGAGACTCCTGCAACAATAATATTGCAGCTGCAACTGAGGTTGCAAACTGTAATTTAAAACCATGAGTCTACTCAAAAAGCTGGTTAGTTTTATGTTAAATTCAACAAGGCTTCTTTCACTTCTGAAGTTTGGTATGCCAGCTGCATACTCATTTATGCACACACAAATGATCATTTTGAACAATACCATCTAGTCTTTTCATTGCCAAAGAAAAAAAATGTATCGTATTTAGTTTCATAGTACATTTTTCTGATTAATAATTATGATAAATTGGTACGAGGAAGTAATCAAAGCCTATTGACAAACATATCTGTGTGTACATATCTGTGTGTGCATGGTGCGAATTGTCAAGCCTTCAACTTATAGTCAGCTATAGTTCAGTTAATTCTCTTTCATCTTCCATCTTTATCTTTTTCTGTAGGTTACACCTGGATGATTTTGTCCTAGAAGGTGGCAGTTTATTAAAATAAGAAATCCATGTCTTATTTCTCCAAAATTATCATGTGAAAAGTGATTCATATATACAAAGGATTTGAGGTACTGACTTCCTTAGTTGAACTAGCAAGTGAAATTGAATCTACTCTCTGATATGATCATAACCATGTATTCATTTATCAACGGACTAAACTTTAACCCTGCTGCCATAAAGAATTCCCCATCTTATGCTGCTGTAGTATAATAACCCTTTGTCTTTTTTGTCTTAACTCTTATATATTGTGCAAATATTTTGCAATTAAAGAACTAAAGTTCAATTTGATGCAGGTATTGAGAATGTGGAGGGAGACATACTCTTGAGTATTCAGAAAGCTGATGCCATTATGATGAACTTGAACTTGCAAAAATCTTCACTAGCAAGATTATGATTTCTAGTTCAATACTTCTAATCTAATAGTAATAGCTAATTTAGAATCCATCTGTTCACAATTTTAACCGCATTTTATTGGAATGATGAATACTGCTTGAAGTTTCTTAAGAACTGCTATGAGGATATAACTATACCTGCAAACGATAAGGTGATAATTTTCAGCTCGGAAATGGCACTGGAAACAAATTAATGACTGTGTTGCTGCTAAGTGTGTTTCAATCATGGACGTTACTGTGTTTATGCAGGGTGAGGAAGAATAAGGTCCTTGTGTTACAGTTTAAGGATTCTGGTTTTTCAGTGTTTAGAATTGCTTATGTTTATAACCTGTGGGGAGTCATGAAGTTCATCAAATAAGCCCATTTTTGTTTCCTTTCTTTCTTCAATTGTTCCTAATGTCACCAAGGCCTTTTGCAGCAGTTGTATGTCAGATATGCAGTTGAAAAAGAAGACCTTAAGAAGAGTTCATTGGAAAAAATAAATGTAGTTGCACTTAAGCAGCCAATAACATTTATCGTCTGGAATAGTGTAGACCTGGATCTCATCAGTTACCTTCTCCTTTGCAAGTTGTAGAGGGCATTGTTTATTTAACTGCTATCTGCCTCTTTCTGCAAAGTTCAAGAAAGTTTGTGGGGAGGGTAGGATGTTCCTCATTTGAGACACAAGTAACTTTTTATGTCTAGTTCTGTAGCTTTATCTTAATTTCCATCTATATGTAACACAAGTACTTTTCTAAGAGTACTAATAACCCAGCATTCAATTGCCGGGTCAAGTTTGATGAAAAGCAAACTATTAGAATAAGGTTATAGCAAAATACATATAGCGGATGCCAGAATATATTTTTCCAAGGATTATAATTATATCATCTTCCTAAAAGTTACTTTCCTATCTTTCGAGTAACTAACATACAGATTTCCTCCATCCTATGAAAGCTAAGAAGAAAAGCATGTCCAGTTCCATTGATCACCTAGGTCCCACTTCAGAGACTGTTACCTCATTGATTGAGTAATGTATAAAATTGTTTGAAGACTCTCCTTCCATGGCAACTCTTCCAACAGAAAATGCAGGATGCGTGGGCTTGGGGAGAGTTACCGTGTCACTTGCAAGCATGAAAACAACACTTGACATTTTACGACAGAGTTTCCATGCCTATAAATTGTAAATGCATATGAAATTTAGTTCAAAGCTAATTTTCATATATTTTTTTTATGAAGACAAGCATAAATTAGAAAACCAATATATATGAGAAGGCTTTGGCCATGCTCTGAAAGATAGAATCCACTGTTCCTTTTTCAACTAATGATCTCTAGCAAAAGAACACCAAAGCTGAATACATCTTACTTCACTGAAAACAAGCCTTCCATAGCATATTTCGGAGCCATATATCCACTGCTCAAAATCAATATATCAAATTATCAGTAAACTTTATCTATCTAACCTTGCAAAAAATCACACAAAGCAGGTTAAAATGTGATGCTATGTTGTAATGCATAATCATGTGACTTAAGTGAAGAACTTGGCAAGGTATGCATTCCTGTATAATTGAGAGAAAGAAAAATAATTCATACTTACTACGTACTCATAACTCTTGTTGTATTTGCCTGCCTCTGGTCTCCTCCAAATGTTCTTGCCACTCCAAAGTCAAAGATTTTTGGATTCATTTCATGATCAAATAGAATATTGCTAGCGTCCAGGTCTCTGTGAATAACCTTGAGTCTGGAGTCCTCATGAAGTTATAGAAACCCTTTAGCTATCCCATTAATAATGTTTGATTGCAGTTTCCAATCCAGCTATGCACCCTTCACCGTATCTGATGGCAAAATGTAACACAATGCAATTCTAAGAACGATGAATGACACCAAAAGCAGTATCCATAACTATATTATTATATCTAGATCTTATAATGTCTTAAGTTTTAAGGTCAGACACCACTTTCTAACAGTTTATTTTCAGGAGCCTATCTTTTGTTTCAGGAAGTCTTCGTCCTGAAGCAAATTGCTCAAGACGTGCACAACTGCAAAGACTTCAATTAAGCATAAAATTGGCATTAGAGTCCCCTGAAATTGGTTTCATATTTCTAAAGGGGGCGTTTTTCTTCTTCAGTGAAGGGCTTATGGTTATTCACACATCTGACTGGTTGAGTTACTGATAGATGAATCTAGCTTTATAGCAATATAACTCAAATCCTAATTGCAATACACAAACACACACATAACTCAAATATTAAATATTAAGTATAAAAATTATTCACACATTTTTAACAAAAAAAAAAATCCACACATTGAAACATGGGAAATATGGAAAAAAAAAAAATCTTTGTAGTGATGAATAGTGCAGAACAATTGGTTAGCATTTGTGAAACATGATTTTATTGAGATTTGGCTTGTTAAATAATACCACCAACTTTAACATAGAAGATAAGCCATCAAATGGTTGATTGGTTCAATAATGAAGATAAAAATAAGTAACAACAGGTTGATTTTTTTGGGAGTCATACCAAATAGGTGAAAATCAAGGCTAGAATTGGGCATGTATTCATATATAAGCAGCTTTTCATTTTGTCCAATGCAGCAACCCAATAGTCTCACAAGGTTTCGATGCTGCAATTTTGCAATCAATATTACTTCATTCTTGAATTCCTCCAAACCTTGACCCGAAGTTTTTGAAAGCCTTTTAACAGCAACTTGCCTTCCATCAGGTAAAATACCCTAAAACATTTTTCAAATTATAAGATAGTTGCTTTTGGAGAAATTAAACAAAGTAAAAGCATGTCTGATATCCTAATTTATTACTTTGTAGACAAGGCCAAATCTACCTTTCCCCAATTTATGTTCATCTGAAAAATTACTAGTACATTGTAGAATAGTACTCAGAGGCATCGTAGGAAGGTCAGCATTCATAGGCTCCTCCTTGCAATTTGTTCCTGAGAAAATCTTGGTTTTAGTCCATCTTCTTGCATGGCTTGTTTGTCCTGAATGATGAAATTATCAATCATAAATAGGAAACACTTGATAGCCTCAGCTTTAAAGAACTGTTGAGGATTATGAGGAGCTTACTTTTTTCCTTTTCAAGGACCAGAAGTAGTATGTGCTGAAAGCCAATAGAGCTATTGGTACTACTACAGTTACAACAATGATTACTATAATCCTTGACCTTCTGCTGAAAGAAGTATACTTGTACCTTGCTGAGCCACTGGTGCATTTGGCAGTGTGCCATTCAAAAAAAAGGCTGAGTCTCATACATCACTATACAACTCGGAGAAAAGACACGCCACACCCTCTTCCCCTGACAGCAATGGTCAACTTCCTCAAGCATATTGCTCAAACATGTTCTGCAATCCGCACGAGTAATATCTCTGCTGCACTGCACCCAGCCGTGCCTTGTCTGAGTACCATTTATGTTGAACATGTGTGTCCCAAACATTAGGGGTGCCTCTGAACCCATCTGTAGCAAGCCATTCATCAAGATCCTAGCATCACTGTCAAATTCTCCGGCACTGGTGAAATTCTGTGCTGCATCAAACATGGGAATCCTCGGCGTCATGGTGAGTTTGCCAAAGAAATCCTGGTTTGAGTACCTCAGACGGCAAAATGAGTACCACAAAATAGCCGAGGCATTATTGGGGCAGTGCTGCCTGATCAATCTGCTAGAGTTTTGGACACGAGTAACAAAGGCTGGTGTTCACATCGCCACGGCAAAGGTAGAGTCCATAAACCATATTGCTTTGGTCACTGCCTGAGGTTCTGTTCCCAAAACCATTGCCGGTAGCAGCATCAGATGAGAGTGAAGAGACAAGATTGTTGAGGTTGGTTTGGTATGTGCTGGAGGGAGGAACAGAAGATTGGTCTAAACAAGCATATCTATAATCAAGTGGTTGTGTATTGGTGTTCTGGCCAGCAGCTATGCAGAGCAGGTATAGCAATTTGATGATAAATAACCATTGATAGAGCCTTCTGTTGCTACCACTCTGTCTGACCACCATAGTTTCTGCAAGGTTGGTGCTTTGGAGGCTTTGGTTTCAAAGGAATATATCAAACGTCTGAAATTGGAGTATCATGGAGGCGACCATGCATTGTTTTGATGTACAGAAAATCTTGAAATGGCTGCCAGTAGTATGCATTTTCTAACATATAGAATAGTGAATTTGAAACCCGGATAATAGTAAAAAAAACTTGATAGAATAGTGCTAAAACTTCTAAGTTATGAACGTCTAAGAGTCTAAGAGTAAGTCAACTTTGTTTTTTGGGGTTAACATGAGTCAACTTGAAATAGGCTTGCATATGTGGGGTGGGCTAGGAAGGATAGAAAGTTGTGCATTGAAAAAGAGCATTGCTATTTTCCATGAAAACCAACTTCACGAAAGTTGTCACGAATGACTAGGTAAAATTCAGCCGCGTCCATTGTGTCATTTTAATAACTAAATATTAAAAATAAACAAACATCTTATCTTCTTATAACCGTTTTAGCTGTTAGTGAAATTTTTCACAAAAATCTTTCGTGTTAAGCATCATTTTCTCATTGAAAAATCAACAAAAGGATAGATGACTGAGAAAAAAAGGGGGAAAAGGATAGGCAATAAGGGTACAGGGGAAAGGATAGACAATAAGGGTCCACAGTTACAAACTGGTGAAAATGTTGAAATATTTTTAATTCTTAATCAACATTTGATCAGAAATTAGTGACCAACATTTTTCCTTCAATATCCTATACTTTTATAAGACTACTATTATCCTCAATAATTAGTGGTCAATATTTAACTATGTATAATAAAGAAAGAATACACATCTTTAAAACTGCTAAAACGATGTTTGGAATAAGGATTGGGTGATTCAAAATGCTTTTCACAATTTTTCTTTTTGATTTTACTGACTTGATGTGACTGTTGATTTAAGGAAAAAGAAATGAAAAATTCTACTATAATCAAGGGTATTTAATTGAGTAATTTACAAAATAGATATAGAATAAAAGAATAAAAGATAACTCTACATATCAATTAATTAAATTAAAAATATTTTTCCCTTACATTTGGTACTGTAGATCTTATCTACATATAAAAAGATTACTAATACATACGAGATATTAATGCACGATCTTGACATGTCACGTAAGATTGTAAGATTGTGCTCTATCCATTTATATTTTGATATCTCAATATTAAATAATTAGAAAATACAATTATCAAAATAAAGTTATCAATGCTACAGTATTAAATACACTTACCAAGGTAACATTAATTATTCTTTAAAAAAAAAATATACCAAGATAAAATTATGAATGCTAACTTAATGTGTTTTCAAATAATTTATTATTAAAATCATTTGATCAGCAGTAAACTGCAAGCATAACCTTATATAATTTATGTTTCCTTGTCTTCAGTCCATAAGTCATCTAGGTAATGCTAGTAATCTAAAACAACTGTATTAGCAGTCAAATTTAGATGAGACCACATACACAATTGTGATATGTTATTGGTAGCATTATTCTATCAAAAAAATATTACTATAAAAAAAAAAAAAAAAAAAAAAAAAAGCAGGATTCTGGTGTTGATATGGACAGCTTATTTGTTGAAACTTCAATAAACAACAGAACATAGGAATATTTAAAGGATCCAATAACATCAAAACTTTTTACGTTCACACCATAGTTCGAATAGAAAGCTAAGATTTATCAATTCAATTATTGAGTTATGAAAGATTTAAATTTCTTACCTGTTGAATCTTCAATAAAGAACAGAACATTGGAAATATTTAAAGGCTCCAGTAACATCAAAACCTTTGCATTCACACCATAGTTCATATAAAAGCTAAGGTTTTGTCAATTCAATTTTTTGAGTTATGAAAGATTTAAATATTAATAATGAATAATTTCTATACTTTACAGGTCATATATTATTTTGTCGTATAAAAGAGTAGAGTAAGTTGATTTTAATAAACATGAGACAGAAGAATACAAGAGAAAGACTTTTGACCTCCAGTTTTTCTAGCCCAAAATGGTTTCTAGTTGTTCCCTTGCATCTCATAGCATTAGCAAAATGATATTGATTTTATGAACCATGGAACTATATGAAATAACAAAATCATAGTTAGGAAGTAGCATTATTCTTCTTTTTTGGGGTAACAAGAAAGTTAAAGGGGGAAGTAATTCTAAAGCCGAGGCATGCCACAAGTTCCAGAAAAAATTTACAGTGATACTTATATATCGTCTGTCAAGATGGGATTGCTAGCAGCAAGAATCTAATCTAAACCTTACAAAACAAAGTGCTTCGGTACTTACTGTCGCTGTTAGCAAATTCTAACACATAACAAATAGGCATACAAGAAGCCATGTTAGTTCTCTTGCTTTTACAATTATCATTCTAGGAAATCATGAAAGTGATTCAATCTAATTTCCTTGACATGGGATTTTGTGAAGACAAATGGAAAACAACAAGGGTAAATCCTCATCATCAGTTCATTCACTGTACCACTATCTAAACTGTACTTAGCAGATCCATAAAGATAATGAAACTCCAGGATACATTTGGCATGTACTCACAGACAAGCACATGCTTTTTATTTTCCTTTATAAGGAAACTCAAAATTCTGAAAATATCCTTTGTTTTGCAATTTAACAATGAAAGACTACTTTTTCCTGAACTTTAAATCCTGACTATAAGAGCTCGTTTGGATAAATTTATGAAAAAGAGTATTTTTTTATATCTTTTTTGTAGAGCTTTTTTAAAGAAAAATATTTTGTATTTGGATATAATATTTAAAAGGTACTTTTAAATAACATAAGGACTTTTAAGTTTGTTTGAATAAAAGAAAATAAAAGTACTTTTTATGGTAAAATTACTGAAAAAGATATCCAAAAATGCTTTTTCTAATTATAAGATGTGATGAAATGGGCTGGCAGTTTGGGAATAGAAAAATTTTCAAGTATAAATATGTCTAATTATATATCTGAAGGCTTGGCAACATGTTTATTTTGTTCTCTTTCAGTTTCTCAAAATAGTATGGTCATAGAGGTCAGGCTTTGATTCGAGGGATTATACCACAATGGTTAAAAGTTGCATATAACTAAGGAGGCTTGTGTGAATAGAGTTTGTAAGAGAAAAAGAAGAATGTATGAGATGTAATTTTTAATAAAGATAAAGGATATTTTTATCAAAAAATTATATTAAAAAGTACTTCTGCTTTCACTTTTTTTAGAAGCTGGAAAACATTAACTTCTAAAAAAAGGGAGTAAATTGATTTTTTTTTTAACTTCTATTTTTTTTTTTAAGTACACCCAAACATACTTAAAAATATGTAGAAGTACTTTTTTTGAAAAAATAAATGCTTTTTTCAAAAACTAAGTGTATCCAAATGCATTCTAAGTTGTCTTTTAACTGCAAGAAAGTTCCTTCAGGAAACAAAACTTGATGATAATGTTGGAGGGATGATCCGAAATATAGAAATCAACAATACAGGAGCAAAATACGATTTATCACTCCAAAATAGATTCTGCAGTTTCAACAGAATTATGCAACAAATGTTTGAGGCAGTGGAGCCCTATTTCATTTCTAGAACATCCCAGTTGTATTATATACATGCATTTAGTTGATGGCAGGTAGATATATTTGAGTTTATTAAAAAGCAAATTTTCATATATTTTGGATGACGATGTACAAATTTGAAAAAAACCACCATTGCTTTCCCCACTAATGATCTCAAGCAAAATAAATCCAAAGCGGTTGACATCAAACTTAACCGAAAACATATAGTAATCAAACTTAACTGAAAACACTCCACTGCTCAAAGTCAATATATTAGTAAATTTAATCAATTTTACTATAGTGTAAGCAGTAATCTGACTAATCTGTATAAATTTCATAATTTGCAGTTTGCCCTAATTTTGTTTTACATGTAAAGTGTTCTGCCTGTTTACATTCAACCATTAGTGAAACAGAAAAAAAAGAAAAGTAGTAGAATATGTAACATCTACTCTTACTGCGTTTTCTTGTTTCTGGTCAGTGGTCAACCCATATCTCTGTTAATTACTGAGTTGAGTCCCATTGTTTACGAAGATAAAGAAAGCCCTTTTGCAATTCCTCACCCTTGCTAGCACTGAGCACACAGGTCCTCTTACACTGGAGCAAGAAAACACACATAATAAGCCAATTTTCCGGGGAGTGTGCACTTTCATTTCAGCCAAATGAACACACAGAACAATTACCTGCTACGGCGGACACATGAAAATCCCGATCTTACGGGTGACCGACTGGTCTCACCGGTCAGATCACAGAGTCCGACTGCATCTGATCGGAGACGGACGCAGCGGCGGCTTCAAGGGACTGAAGGAGGGCAGCTCTCACAGCGCATTCGGATGGTTAGGATTTTATCGGGAAAATTTTTTTTACATTTTGGAAGGATAATTTCTACGTTGGCATTGCTTGTTACGAAGCTATCTGCGATGCTACAAAAAAGTTTTGGAGCATGGATGCTCCGTTGAATTTACCAGGTAAGTGAAAATATTTATTTAAATTAGTTTATTTTGTAATAAAAATAATTTATAATTTATAATTAAAATTTTTTTAAAAAAATTTTAAAAAATAAACAATTTTTTACTTAAAAAAAACTATTGCCAAACATGCTTAAAGTCCTTTTTACCCTTTTTGGCCAACAAAAAATTCTCCATTTCATATCATTCAACCTCTCCTTCCGTCTAATTAATATATAATGAGCAACATCACTAGGCTCGTGTATGTGAGAGATACATTTTTAGTTAGAATGTCAACAATACAACGAAGTGAAAGTATGAACTCATTTTTTGATGAGTATGTTAACTCAAAGATCACATTAAAATAATTTATTGAATAATATGACAATACACTAAAAGATAAAATTGAAAAGGAAAGCTGGGCTGATTTTGATTCATTTAATACAGTAATTGCTTGTATCAGTCATTTTGGCTTTGAGTCTCAATTTCAAAAAGTATTTACTAATACAAAATTCAAGGAGTTTTTAAGTGGAGGTTGCTTCTATGATGTATTGTAATACTTATTTTGATATGAAGAAGACTTGATTTCAAAATTTGAAGTTGTAAAAAGCAAGAAGGTACTTGAAAGAATTAAAGATGTAACTTTCAATGTATCCTTCAATGAAAAAGATTTTCAATTACAATGTGTATGCAGTCTATTTGAGTTTAAAGATATTTAGTGCAAACATATCCTTTGTGTGCTGAAGTTCACAAGCAAAACAAAGTCTGTGCCATGTAATTATTTTTTATCACACCGGAAGAAGGATCTAAAACAAAGACATACATTAATTAAATATGATTTTGATAATTTAACTGGAATCCTAAATTGTAACGACTTAATAGAGTCTGTGATGCCTTTTACGAAGTTGCTTCTTTGGGGGTAAGTAATGATGATGATTTCTTAAAAGTAATGGATTGGATTAAGGACTTAAAGCTTGAGTTAAGCTACAAAGACACATCTTATGAGGAGATTAAAGCAGCACTTATTGATCAAGATAGTTCAAAGATAATAGAAGATGATAGATTTATGATTCCAAAGCAAGTGACTAAAGTGCTTGATCCTATAGTGACTCGTAGTAAAGGGCATCCTCCCTCAAAAAGGAAGGCATCTAAAGTAGATCAAACTGTGAAGAAGAAGGTTGTAAGGAAGAGAACTAAAAAAAACAGCCAAAAAACTAAAAACTACGGAAGTCAAAAAAAGGTTTTCTCAAAATTTTCAAAATTATTTTATTTAGTTGAATATATAAGTATTTATACGTCTGATTTTGAATATTTGATGGTAGGATCTTTGTGCAACTAGAGTCCAAGGAAGTGAGAGTGATAGTCTTTTGGAATCTCAAATGATTGATGGGATTGCCACACGAGAGCACACATGTATGAAAAATTTATTACTTTGATTCTCTATTCTTGTTTGATTGTAAATGTTTGATACTAATCATTTATATTTTGTATACATACGTTATAGTGTGAGCCAAGCTATTTTTGGAGCAAAGGATATCGTAATGCAAAACTTTGGCTCCCTTCAATCCAAATCATGAAGGTGCTTTGCAGGTTCCATATTCTCAAATCATAGACTATACTGTTAGCTATTCTGAACTTCTACAGGTAGTGGTACTTTACTTCCTGGCAATTTGATGATTTAAATATAGACTTACTATTTTTTTTTTCGGTGCACATGTACTTTTTGTAGGCACAACACCAGCAGAGAAACCAATCATTCTTAAAGACATGAATCAGCCACCACTAGAAAGCTCCATCAATGGGAGATTGCTTCTGCAATTATATTGATGCTATTGAAAGAAGAAGATTGCTTCTGCAACTACTAGGCTTTACTTTGTTTTTATAATTTTCTTGTTTTTCTTTGGAAAGATTTTGTTTAAGCAAGGACACATCTGAATCGAATTTGATATTTTATTGCCACTATTCAATAAAAATAATTACATATTTCCTTCAGATGACATACCTGTTTAGTAGAATCATTTTTTTCCTAGAGCCATTGCTCAATAGATTGAAACTTGCGAGTGCACTAAAAAAGGCCTCTTTCCAATGGATTAAAATTTCAAATTTTACAGTCAATGTAAACACAATAACATTCGATACAATTATGCATTCTGTGCTATAACCTATCTTAACACAAGAAAAGCAACTATTCCTAAAGCACTTTGGGCTCATTGCAGTAATTTCCTTCAAACTAGCTTCATCTGCCCCCTTTGTAGTAACCTCCCTCATAGTAAACCTTCTGTGTGGTTTAGAACCCTTCTTTTAGCATAATCTTCAATTGTATATACAGGACAGTTTTCAGCAGCATCCTAATTGATATTATGTTGACCTCCAACTGTAGAACGCACAAAAAAAAAAAAGAATAAATATCTCAACAATCCTATAGCTCTCAGCCTATTTAACGAAGTGCATAGAAAACAGAGAAACAAATAAAATTGGACTGATATATTTCATCTCGTAGATGCTTCAATAATCATTTACTGTAAAATTAGTTTTGTGCATATTTTTTCGGTGTTAATTACTTCATAAATTTATATTAGTGTGTGGGCTTTAGTACTTGATTACCATTTCTATTAGTGATCTAATCATGTATTTTGACAATCATAGTTATGAATGCTGCCAAGATTCAGATAGATCCCCTGTCAAGCATTGTTTGGTGCAAAGGATAAAAAGCCAATGACTAGTATCCTTAGATTTCTTATATTATATTGAGCAAATATAACAACTTTAAGACCAGAAAACTAATATGGTAATAACAACCATTTATAAATTATCATAATAGTCAAGATCTATAGGACAAGTACTAAAAGTAAGAATTATTTATTTAAGAGTTAAATCTAAAAAATCATTAAATAAATGCTGGTTTTACAGCTTTGAAAGACAATTGAAAATCATACAATATAAATGTGACAGCAAACCACTCCTATATTGAATCTGTGGTGACAATTGCAAGTTGATTTATGGTAAGCAGCTTTTGCAAATAATTGGTTGTTTATACCATGTTTGGTAGTTAAGCAAGCTTAATGAAAGAAAGTACCACTCAAATTCAAAATCTAGTACAAGAATAACTATAAGATAATAGAAAGTGCCAGGAAAAGTGAAATTCATAATTGATATAAAAATAACAAGTGAGAAGTGTGAGAAAATTCTGCATACATAAAGCCTCTTAACCTTTGAGCTCCAGCATTATTAAAATTGCTTTACGTAAATACGTTATGCCCCGCAATAGATGTAGGTTTTTGTTTCTTTTTTTGTTTTGCACATTCAGTAAAAAATGAACATTTTTTTTAACCATTTTTTAAAACTGAGAAAATAAATCATACTGAATAAGAATTCTTTATCAAGAGTATTCTGAATGAAGAAACCGATTCCAACGAAGGAATTTCCTTCTTGGACTCTTCTATTACGAAGTGAATTCAAAAAATGATTTACAGTCACAATCTACTATTTGTATACTTATGACTATCATTTGCCAACTCATCAAGTTCGTTGGGCTTGAATAACTCCCTCAAATATATGCTCGAATAGAAGAGTTTAGAAAAAAAGAAAAAGGAGAGTTGATTTTTCAATAAGTTATAAAATGTTTATAAAAATAAAAAATAAAGGATAGAAAAGTTACATAATAATATTTTATTTTATTATTTCATTTTAAAAAAAATCAAATAAAGAGAATTTTTAATTAAAATGAAAAATTTATCTTCCTTTTCTTTGTTTTCTGCAAACTCATTCATCCAAACATATCATTACTCTCTTTAATCTTATACAATGCTTATCAATCCCCTATTCATATGACATACATGACTGGAAGTTAACATTTTTTCTTTTTTTACATTTTATCTTTTAACTAGATGAATGTCTATTTGATAAATGGGTGTTTTTGCATAGTTAACAAGAATGGGTGAGCTTTCTAACCACTTTTCAAAATGTAAGGGATAAATCTCACATGACCGACAAAAGTGTAAGGAGGCTTTCTGTATTTTATTTGTTAGTAAAACGTACATCTGTTAGATGAAGAGATTATTTTGCACATTTATTAAAAAAATAAAGGGGTCTTTTTTAATTCTTTTTGAAACTTACAGAGTAAATCGTACATTATCCAAAGTTGAATGGGTTTTCGGCATTTTACCCAAAAAAACTAAAATTTTAGACACATGCGATCCCAGGCTGAATAAAATCTAGAAATGAATTAAAAAAAAATAGTGTAAGAATGGTATGAAAAAAAAAAAGGTGTGCAAACAACATTGTTATTCTAACAAGCAACAGGCATTCAACCTAATAAACGGTCCTGATTTATTTTCTTTTCATAGAATAATTTTATAATTTAAGGTTTTATTATATAAAAAGATAAAAGGCAGAAATATATGCACATTGAAGGCAGCAGTTAAATTAAAAAATATTAAAACTTCATTATACTAAGTCATTAGAAGTGAATTAGTGACGAGAGATTTAAATAATTTAAAAAAGATCGTAAGTTTACATCTCCACACCATCATTATAACCAAAAAATTATCATTATACTAAAGAAACATAAGAGACTTTTAATTTTCATTAATAAAACCACTGACTAAAGCACATATCTGCAACAACCAAATTAAGATGAGCTAAAACCCACAAATTCAAATATATATAAAACTAAACAAATATGTTTGGGGAAATGAAAATTAACTGAGAATGCATAAATTAGCTACGCATGTTCAAGCAACAGGAGCATAATCATAGTCATTGTCATCGTCATCATTGTCCCCCTCACCTTCAATGCAATCTGGAGGAGCATAATCAAATGCACTATCACCATCATCTTCTCTATCTGAATAATGCTTCTTCAGCCATGGGGCAATAACCTTGGAAATGGATAGCATTTTTCTCTGCTTTCCGAAGCTACCAAGGCATAAACAAGAACGGAGAAGCAGAAGAATGTGTGACTGGAAACTGGATATTTGAAAGGAATTGTGGAGCTTAGTTATTGTGTGAGTGAATTGGAATAATGGAGAAGAAGAGGCGGTGGTTATATAGGGAAAAGAGGATGTTTGACTCATTGAAGCACAAGAAAGGCACATAGGGGATTGTGGACTTGTGCATTGGGTGCGAGCAAGGCCTAATTCCTATGTATGTGATGCAGTATCTGTTCCAGCCACATTGGAATTCCACTGGAAACTTGAGCAAACACGTTGGTTCTAGCATCCAAAATCATAGCTACAGAGTGATGTGTAATGGAATCTTTCAGTGAATGGTTGAGTTTGAGTCATTTAAAGAGTAAGATCTTTCTTGTTCGTGGTGAAAATTAGTGGGCAAAAGAAAGGATGACATTTTAAGAAATAGCTCGGAACCATATATATATTAAATTTATGAATTTAACTCTTCTAAAGTGAGAAGTTCACTTTAAAAAATAAAATGAAGAGTATTAAATGTCGATAAAAAAATTTGGTACAAGCTTTAAAAAAAATTCTTGGGTATTATTGTTGATAATTCTTAGAAGAGTCATATTCCTATTTTTCGCTTAGTTTTTATTAGATGTACAAATAAATGGATCAGATGAATTTTACATTAGATCAGGGTTCTGAAAACCGGACCGGCCAGTTCAACCGATCGGACCGGGAACCGGTCACCTCCCCGGTTCGGGTGACTTCCTATAACCGGTGAGGTCAAAAATCGGTCAAAAACCGGACCGGCTGAACCGGTCAACCCGGCACCGGTCCGTGCGGTTGCCGGTTGCCTCAGCAGCAGCGCTCGGTGTCGGTGACTCGGTCAGCCTCGCACCGCAGCCTCCATCCCAACTCCGGCGTCGCATACCCCAGAATGAAGAAAGAGGAACGGAGAGGGTGAATGGGTCGAGGAATAACAGCCGAGAAAGGCCAAAGAAGTGAGGGAAAGTGAGAAAAGGGGTGCCGAAGGAAACCAGAAACGCGATGCAGACTGCAGAGGAAAAGTAGGAAATGCTGGAGGAAACCGGAAACGCGATGCAGACTGCAAAGGAATTAGGAAACCGAAAACGCGATGCCGAGAGGAACAGTGAAACCGAAAACGCGATGCAGAGTTGCAGACTGTAGAAGAAGCCGAAAACGCGATGCGATGCAGAGAGGAACAGTGCAGCGGTCTGGGCGGCGCTGGTTCCGTTTCATACTTTTCGAGTTTTCGTTACTTTTGGTTTTGGACGAGCAGCCGTGGGTGTACCCCCAAAGCCTGATTCACTCCTGACCGACGAATCCGAAACGATCTTTTGATCACAGAGGGTACTAGAAAGAAAGCGAGATTTTCATGCCCGATAGTCAAAGTAAAGCACGCACTTCAAGTGGCGCGATTTATGTCGTTGCGCAGGGATGCTCTTCCCGTAGTGCCCCCTTCTTCCTCCTTGTCTCTTTCTCTGCGGCCTGGGCTTCATCCTTTCTCCTGGCTGCAGCTCTTCTCCTCTGTAATCTTATCTTCCGTGTACACAGTTTTGACTGTTTCAGTGTTTTGTAACTTTTGTTTTATTTTCAAATTTTGAATTTTGAATTTTTGAAATCAAAGAAAAAATAATAAAAAAATAATAGAAAAAAAATAAAAAAATAGATAAATCACTACCATCCTATCCGAAAAAAAGACTGCATCTTTAGCTGTCATTTTTACAGCACAAATTGCTTCACTCTCTCTTTTCAAAACAATAATAATAATTTTGATAAAACTAAAAAAAAGAAAAGTATAAAAAAGAGATGGTGTTAGACTTGTGAGGAAAGATCGAAGAGAGAAATCATTGACATGATGCAAGAAAGGGGTGATGATCATATATAAATAATTATATATATATATATATATATATATATATATATATATATTTATATTTATATATAATATAAATATAATTATATACTCCGGTTCGACCACGGTTCGACCATTGAACCTTAAATCAATACCCGACCGGTTCAGTGACCGGTTCGATTTTCAGAACCTTGCATTAGATTATTAATAGATAAATAAAAAATAAACTAATAACTCATTTAAGATCCTTAAAAATTATTAAAATAATCAAATCTATTCATGACTTATTCTAATAAATAAATAGATATCCAACCTATTATTTAAAATCATAATTTGTCTAGTGAAAAAAATTAAGAGTAAGATCTCAATTTGGTCCTCCAAAAATTATGTCGACATCACTTTAGTTTTCCAAAGAATTTCAACATTAATTTAGTCTTTGAATTATGAAAGGTGACATCAAAATCGTCCTTCTGTGTACGGATAGGGACTAAATTGATATAATTTTTATGATTGAGAAATTAAATTAATGTTAATTTTATATAATTGAAGGAATAAATTGATGACATTTTCGATGATAAGAGACTAAATTGATGTCAATTTTTTTGAAAGACTAAAATGTGGTACCTTCCATAATTCAATAATTAAATTGATGTCGATATTCTTTGAAGGACCAAAATGATGTTAACCAAATTTTTGAAGTACCAAATTGGGGTTTTACTCAAAAATTAATTTCTGTCAAAAATTAACTAAGGGTTTATAAAATAGATGTATTTAGGCTCTCTTTTGTCTAAATACATTTCATTTTCTA
This sequence comes from Castanospermum australe, assembly GCA_019955255.1. Classification (NCBI taxonomy): domain Eukaryota; kingdom Viridiplantae; phylum Streptophyta; class Magnoliopsida; order Fabales; family Fabaceae; genus Castanospermum; species Castanospermum australe. The sequence goes on from NSJW01000938.1 coordinate 129,452, forward strand.
CTTTTATAATTCTCTCAATTAGATGCATCCAAATTTTTCCATTGTCTAAATACATTTCATTCTTTACCTTTACATTTTTCTCAACTTCATATATTTAGATTCCTCTTATATTTAAATACATTCAATTCTCCAAATCTTAAGGATATTCAATGGATATATCCAATAAATATTTTGGTTGGTTCATTAACCTTCTTAAATTAAAACTAATTTAATCTATTAAATTTATTATTATAATTTAATGGGTAATTAGATTAAAGTTAGATATAAATGGATTGGATAAATTATAGAATTATGTATCCAATTGCCACCCCTAATTTTTATTCTTTAAGAGGAGGTTTGGAGTGTTTATCCCACGACATGGGAATAAAAATTATCTTGCAAAAAGACTAAAGTACCACCCTTGGGACTAACTAACCTCCAATTCCATGTTCATTTCTTAATACTTTTCTTCTCTCACAGGACTCTCTCATCTCTTAATCTTCTCTATGTCTGGCCTACTCAACCATGTCAGTGACCAAATGAAAAAAGAAATTTTTTTTAAGTGATTGAAAAAAAATTCATTCGCTAATTATATCAGTGAACAATTTAGCGACTGAAATAAAGTAAAAATATGTATAAATAAATGTTCACTTAGCTACCGAAATTTATAAGAAAAAAACTTTTCCTAATTTTTTGTCACCTTCAATTATTTTTGAAAGTGATTTAAATATAGCAACCGAAAAAACAGTTGCTAATATAAATATAATTAATTTTTTATTTTTATCTTTTATTTATTGTTGAAATTTTTTTATTAGGGACTGAAATTTAAGTTGCTAGATTTAAAATCATTATATTTTAAATTTAAATTTTAAAAAATAATTCCTGAGTTGAATAATTTAAATCAGCGACCGACATGCAAGAAATGTTATCTTCCATGGAGCTCTGTTTTTTACTACTTATAATTACGAGAGGTTGAAACAATGTAAAAAATGAAGTTAGATTGATGTGGTAGGTTGTTGTTTGCAAACTGTAATGTATAATATCTGCACAATAATAACATGACAAACAAAAAATCCTATGAGAACAATATATCCTTTCTAAAAGGAAAATTCTGCACTGTGCAGATGTAGACATATAATGTGAATTACTATAACAATAATTAATAATAATAATAATAATAATAATAATAAAACTATACTTTAAATATAAGTGTATTTTGAAAATTAACATATATAATGCTGACATTATTGATTGTGAACTAAAGAAGGCTTTTAAATTATTTTAAGGAATTGCCAAAAAAAAAATACTCTTGGGAATTTTATAGACTAACCAAATAGGTTATTTAAAATACTTAGGAATAGCATTCTCAGCTATACTATTCATGAGAATGTCATTTATGGGGATGTAATCATACACCTTGAAACAAAGGCCATTCAAAAAGAATATTTTACTTTGTAAACAAGGAAAAGACCTTATTTTTATTATATAAACTGGGTATGTGAGAAGGATCATGCATGGGGAATATGGGCAAATTAAAAAGATGAAGGAGAAAGATAAGGAAGAGGAGAAGACAAAATGCCTCTTGCTATTATTGCCAAATTTGTGAGGCTAATAAGCTAGAGTTGGATATAAATGGAAGTGTAAAGCGGAGGTTGTTTACATAGTAAAGTGAGCTCTCAAAGAGCTATAGCTCAAGTGTGTTTTTGGTGTAACCTATTTGTTGCCTTGGAAGGGGAACCAACTCCCAATGCTTGAATTCTTTGCTTGTTCTTAACCAATTTCTTATGATTTAACTAATCAAACAAGTTAGCAATGTGTATTTTACCGTAACGATGATCAATAGAACATTATATTACTGTTTCTGGAGTCATTTACAGAAAAGTAGGGTAATTTCGACAAAAGAAATAAAGCCAAGAAACAAACAAAAATAAAACTTACAATTACCCAAAGCGAATCATGATAATAGGAAATGCAAATAAAAGAAAGAACAAGTGCTCCAGATAACTCTTTTTCTTCATGGGTAAGGAGTGTTATTCGATTCGAAACCCCTCCTTTTGTGGCTTCGATTGTAATTTATAGACCTTGCATCATAACCGTTTAGGCCCCCTGGGTGAGAACACGTGTCCACCCTTCTTATATAGTCGCCACGTGTCAATATGGTTTTTCTCTCATCTCACGATGATTCCCCCATGTTTTGAGTAGTGGCTTTGTGGCTTCCAGAAGATTGTCATTCAGTTCCAAGCCACGGGCTAAGTTCTAATCCTCTGATGTTTACTTCTAACTTAGAAGCTATCCATCAAACCCGACTTATTCCCTTGGAATCTTAGCTCGTGAACTCATTGACAATTTGCAGTTTGGCTATTTGGTTGATATTTTGTGAGGGTTAAGCCTATCCATACCATGCCATTGTATTTTGACTTGATTGGCTAATCGATATTGGGTCTTGGCTTCGATGCCTTAAGATTCGAGTGACAGTCCTTTAGTAATTTGAGTATAAATCATTTTGACATATCTCTTGGGATGTCACCCTTTCACATAAAATTGTATCCTGAAAGCTCTTGTCGACTAATAATGGCCTAGTCATTTTCATAGTAACAAAGTGGAACCAAATCTCTTTGATTATTTTGCTTGATTTTGGAGTCAAATCCTACTTATATTGCTTTGGTTGAACTTTAACATATATCCTTTCCCTTTCCACACAAGTCTTCGACCTCCTTTATAATGAACAAAAAAGATATATAGTAAAATGGCATGTCAAATTGTCAACCAAGTGACTATCAAAAGCTTCTATAAACAAATATGCATGGTTTTAATTTATTGTTGAAGTGAGCTTTTTGACGATTATTTGGCTTAGTGGTGTGCTCCAGATCCAACCCAACTCAGTGATTTGACTCGAGGCCAAATTAATCAAATTAAATAAAACTCGATTTCAATATAAAAAAAAGAAAGTCAAGCTAGGGCTGTGTTTAAAAAATATAACTCGGTACATTTTTTGGTTGAGACCATCCTCCCTTTGGTTTGGTCCAACCCGATATGAGGTTACATAATATTTATTTTCATCATTTTCTATTTATTCTTGGCATTCATGGAAACATTACCATTTTATCATTTAAACATTGAAAAAATTTATTTCAAGTTTCTTACTTCTAATAACTAAAGTTTTATGACTAAACATGTTAAAATATAAACTGTGTTCAAATTTCAGGCCAACCAGATCTTGGCCTGATGTTATTCAAGCCACACAAAAACTCGAGTATAATCTAATCTACTCAGTTTTAGAGTCAGGTTTAGGTCAAGAAAATTGGCCTGATCAAAATATTAAGTCAAGTTCAAGTTAGGTCAAATCTAATTTAACCTGGTTCATAAGCACTCCTAATTTGACTAAAACTTTTTATCATTGTTCACTAAAATAAACAATTTTGAAACCCATATAGGGCTAGGCTGGATTAATATTTTAATACTTCGAACTAAATTTTTCCTTATTTGACCTAGTCAGATTTTGACACAACTCTTTGTTGGCTAGTCCGAATTGACATGTATCTAATGAGAGTGCCAAAGAAAAAATGAGAAAGGGATGGGTGAAGGAAAAGAAAGAAAGAGAAAGGGAAAGAGACCGTTGTATGATACAAAAATGTCATTTGCAATTTTTTTTTATCATTTTAAATTAATTTTCAGGCAAAATACTATCAAAGCATAGCTTATCATATAGCAGAATAATATCCTCTATGTCTCAAATAAATTTATTCAAATAAAATGTGTTGCGTAAAATAATTTTTTTCATCTTTAATAAATATTTATTGGTTTGTAAAAGTTTTCAAAATTACTTATATTTCTGGATACAAAATTTTCTCGATAAGGAGTTTATAAAAGAATCTTTGGTAACCATATATTCATACAAAATAGATACACATTATTTTTTAATTATAATTATACTTTATTAAATATAACTATAATTAAATATATTTTTCATTAGCAAAACAAAATTATCATTTTGCTTGACTTTGGCTCTCTTTTATTTTTTTAGTGAATTCTTTTTTTGGCACCTTTCTTCTGTAGACTTATCATTTTGGACTTAACATATTGTACCAACTTATTTAGTGTGTGTTTGGATTAAAATTTACAAACTTAATTTTATTTAAAAGCGAGTTTTCATGACCATAATTTATGTTTAGAAACTATTATTCGAAGAATGATTTTATCATAATGGGTATTATTTAGATATCATTTAGTAAAATCAATTTTAAATGTATAATTAATGAATATGAATTATATGTTACTTTCTCTAGTTTTCTTATTGCCTTTTTTATTAAAAAAGATATGAATTTTATATTATTTTATCTATTTATCCTTTTATATAAATTTTATTAATGACCTCTTCAAGGGCACAAAAATAATTTGTCTAATTTATCATTAAAATTTAAAAAAAATAATTATTTTAATTATTTATTCATAATGAAATCTATATATGTTAATTTTTTTAATAAAATTTATATTATTTTATTATTATATTAATTATTTTAATTATTTATTTATTATTTAAGTAAGAATCACAAATTGGTCTAACTATTGTGGGATCACTAGTTTTTTTTTTTTTTTTTGAAAGTTTTGCAAATTGAACAAACTTATGATTTGACATGTGAATGGGCAGGAAGGAAGAAAAATTTGTCATGAATACACAACGTCCTGAACACATAAGCTTTCACATCACATCAAACGTCCATCAGAAGATAAACACAAGTTTGAGATAATTGTTAAGTGTGCAACCACACAAAGATTTTTCATAGCAAAGGTGAGTTTGATACTACAAACGAGCTTTTGGAGCTGTTAAAAATGTGTCTCATATTTAATAGAAATTAATGATGATTTAATTAAAATATATTAAAGGGCTAAAAGGTAAATGAGTTGTAAGGGAGGATAATTAAATAATTGCTTGATGGGAGTAATTATCTGATAATTATAGGATGTTATCCTAAGTGATAACTGATGGTTTTGAAATTTGAAAGAAACCGATAATTGATGATACTATCTTATGGGTTTGAATTTTAAATTAAAACCCCTATATATTCAGTCTCTACCCATAAGAATACACCAAGAGATTATCTTCCATCAGAAAGTGAAAGGTGTAAGTACGATAGGGGAAGGGACCAATAAAGACTCAACAATTAAGAAGGCCTTCAGATTTGAAGATCATTCCGCATTATGGACAAAGGTCAGTATTCATATTTTGATTTAATTCTAATGTATGTGAAAACCATGAATTTCAAGATCCTAATTGTGTTCTAGTATGATAGATCATAATGTAAAGGACACAAGTTTAGTTTACATGTGGTATCAGAGCAGGGTTTGGGAATTCATGATTTTCCATGTGTGATAAGTTTTTTAAATTGTTCTTACAAAATGAACATGAAAGAGAAAGATCTGAGAAAGTCAGATCTGAGAAAACGTTTAAAAAAAAATTGAATGTGAATTTTTAATCCCATAATTATTTAGAAAAAAAAATATTTTGTTTGGAATTAAGTATGGTAGATTTGTTAGTCACCAAAGTGGCCAAATCCTTATGAATTTTTTTAATTCTGAACATTATGATTATGTTTCAATTACCCATAATTTTGATGTTATAAATAACATGAAAATTATTATTTTTTATGGGTAAATTGAAGTTTATTATTATAAGACAGTTAAGGATCAACCCAAAGGTTGATTACTTGTCTTTATAATAAATGAGCATGAATGTTGGTGATGTGAATATATTATTAGTTATATTTATATATATCCAAAGATAATAAATATTTCTAGTTAGTGTATACATCATTGCCAAATTATGTGAAATTTTTATTAGCATCATTATGTTGAATGTTGTATATTGATGGATTGCCCAAAGGTGAACATCAATATGCATTGTATGAAATGTATCTGAATCTGTGAAAACATGTTGATGTCTATGTATGTATAACTCAAAGTATTAATGTTTTAAAATTTATTTCTTGGCAGTACCAGTTGCTACACATTCACTATTCTCAACTGTTGTAATTTTTAATGGACTCAACTTCTCTGAATGGAGTGAGCAAATCCAATTTTACCTTGGGGTAATGGATCTGAATTTAGCTCTTAGAGAAGAGAAACCTAGTGCTATTACTGTTACAAGTACTGAAGAGGAAAGGGTCCATTATAAAAATAGAAAAGATCCAACAGGTTGAGTCTAATGTATATACGAATGAGCATTGCAAGCAACATCAAGTCAGCTTTTCCACAAACTGAAAGTGCCAAAGAAATGATGAAGCTTGTGGAAGAGCGCTCCCAAACTGCTGATAAGTCTCTTGCTGGGACACTAATGAGTACATTGACTAACCATGAAATTTGATGGTCATCGTACAATGCATGAGCATGTTATTGAAATGACGAATATTGCAGCAAGACTGAAAATCATTGGGGATGGATGTGCATGAAAATTTTCTGGTGCAGTTTCATCCTGAACTCATTACCGGCTGAGTATGGTCCTTTCCAGATGAATTATAACACCATGAAGGATAAATGGAATGTGCATGAATTGCACAGTATGTTGGTTCAAGAAGAGACTAGACTCAAGAACCAGGAAATTCATTCCATCAATTATGTGAAAGGTCAAGGAGCTAAAAAGAAAAGTTTCAAGAAACATGAGAAGAAATGAGGAGGACCTCTGAAGGTGAATGAGGCTTCTTCTTCTAAAATTCACAAGAAGGAACATAATGGAAACAGATGTTATTTCTGTAGGAAGGCTGGGCACTTCCAAAAGGATTGCCCGAAAATGTAAGGCTTGGTTAGAAAAGAAAGGTAAGCCCAGTGCTTATGTATGTTATGAATCAAACCTAGCTGAAGTTCCTTATAACACTTGGTAGATTGATTTTGGATGTACTACTCATGTTTCTAATATGTTGCAGGGATTCCTTACAACCTAGGCTACAAAGCCAAATGAAAAGTTTGTCTTCATGGGTAATGGAATGAAAGCTCCAGTGGAAGCTGTCGGGACTTATCGTTTAATCCTTGACACTGGATATCATTTATATTTATTGGAAACTTTGTATGTACCTAGTATAACTAGGAATTTAGTTTCAATTTCTAAACTTGATAAGGCTGGATATTCCTTTAGATTTGGTAGTGGTTGTTTCACTTTGTACAAGCACAATCATTTGATTGGCAATGGTACCTTATGTGATGGATTATTATAATTATGTCTTGATAATCTGTATGCTGAAACACTTATGACCTTGCATCATAACGTTGGCACTAAACGTGCCTTAATAAATGAATGTTCTACTTACTTGTGGCATAAACGTTTGGGACATATTTCCAAAGAAAGAATGAAAAGATTGGTAAGGAATGAAATCCTCCCGGATTTAGATTTTACTGATCTGAATGTATGTGTGGATTGTATTAAAGGTAAACAAACAAAACACACAAAGAAAAGATCCACAAGAAGCAGTCAGCTTCTTGAAATTATACATACTAATGTATGTGGGCCCTTTGATGTTAACGCTTTCAATAAAGAAAAATACTTTATCACCTTCATTGACGATTATTCACGTTATGGTTATGTCTATTTGCTGCATAATAAATCTCAGGCTGTAAATGCATTGGAAATTTACATTAATGAAGTTGAAAGGCAATTAGACAGAAAGGTAAAAATTGTCAGATCTGATAGGGGTGGAGAGTATTATGGAAGGTATGATGAAAGCGGACAACATCCGGGTCCATTTGCTAAATTCCTTGAAAAGAGAGACATATGTGCTCAATACACAATGCCAGGTATACCACAACAAAATGGTGTGTCAGAAAGGCGTAATAGAACCTTATTAGATATGGTTAGGAGTATGTTAAGTAATTCATCTTTACTCATTTCCTTGTGGACTTATGCTCTTAAAACTGCCATGTATCTGTTGAATAGGGTTCTTAATAAGGCAGTTCCAAAGACTCCTTTTGAACTATGGACTGGAAGGAAAACCTAGTCTAAGGTACCTACATGTTTGGGGTTGTCAGGCAGAAATTAGATACTATAATCCACAAGAAAAGAAACTGGATGCAAGAACAATCAGTGGATATTTCATTGGTTATCCAGAAAAATCGAAAGGGTATAGATTTTATTGTCCTAATCATACTACAAGGATTATTAAAACTGAAAATGCCAGGTTCATTGAGAATGATGAAGTTAGTGGGAGTGAAACTTCATGTAAAGTGGAGATTCAAGAATTGAGAGTACAAGTTCCCTTGACTTGTGTCTCTAATAAAGTTGTTGTTCCTCATGTTGTTGTACCGATTAATAATATTGAAGAATAACAAATAAATGATCCCACTACTCACAATGAAATTATAGTAAGTGAACCGAATGAGCCCATAGTAAAAGAACCACAACAAATAACATTAAGAAGATTTCAAAGAGATAGGAGATCTGCTATTTCTAATGACTATGTGGTATATCTACAAGAGTTTGATTTTGACTTGAGAATGGAATATGATCCAGTTACGTTTTCACAAGCCATGAATAGTAATAATAGTGAAAAGTGGTTAAACGCCATGAAAGAAGAGTTGAAATCTATGGAACAGAATGATGTTTGGGACCTTGTTGAGTTACCAGAGGGTTGTAAGAGAGTTGGATGTAAATGGGTCTTTAAGACCAAACGTGACTCTCATGGTAACTTAGAACGTTACAAGGCCAGACTAGTTGCAAAAGGATTCACTCAGAAAGATGGCATCGACTATAAGGAGACCTTTTCACCGGTATCCAAGAAGGATTCTTTAAGAATCATTATGGCATTAGTGGCTCATTATGATTTAGAGTTACACCAGATGGATGTGAAAACTGCCTTTCTAAATGGGAATTTAGATGAAGATGTGTACATGGACCAACCATTGGGGTTCATAGAAAAGGGAAAAGAGCACATGGTGTGCAAACTTAAGAAATCAATATACAGACTTAAACAAGCTTCACGACAATGGTACCTTAAGTTTAACGATACCATTGTTTCCTTTGGATTTAAAGAAAACACCGTCGATCGGTGTATATATCTAAGGTCAGTGGGAGTAAGTTTATATATTTTTGATTCTGTATGTTGATGGCATCTTGCTTGCAACTAATAATCTTGGTCTTTTGAGTGAGACTAAGATATTTCTCTCTAGTAACTTTGAAATGAAAGATATAGGTGAGACAACCTATGTGATTGGAATAGAGATATTTCGTAACAGATCACAAGGATTGTTAAGCTTGTCTCAGAAAGCATATATTAATAAAGTTTTAGAGAGATTTGGGATGAAAAAATGCTCATCATCTCCGGTTCCAATTCAGAAAGGAGACAAATTTAGTCTCATGCAATGTCCTAAGAATGATTTGGAACTGAAAGAAATGGAAGCAATTCCATATGCATCGCTTGTTGGGAGCTTAATGTATGCTCAGACTTGTACGATACTAGATATCAGTTTTGCAGTTGGAATGTTAGGAAGATACCAGAGTAATCCTGGTATGGATCATTGGAAAGCTGTAAAGAAAGTCTTGAGATATTTGTAAGGAACAAAGAATCACATGCTTACTTATAGGAAATCAAACAACCTTGAGGTCATTGGATATTCAGATTCAGACTTTGCCGGATGTGTGGACACAAGAAAATCCACTTTTGGCTATTTGTATCTTTTAGCTGGAGGAGCTATACCATGGAAAAGTGTGAAGCAGTCTGTAATTGCTGCATCCACTATGGAAGCTAAATTTGTGGCATGCTTTGAGGCCATGGTTCAGGCTAAGTGGCTATGGAATTTTATTTCAGGGCTTGGATTGGTCGACAGCAATGATAGGCCGCTGAAAATTTATTGTGACAATTCCGCAGCAGTCTTCTTTTCTTAAAACGACAAGTAGTCCAAAGGTGCTAAGCACATGGAGTTGAAATACTTTACCGTTAAAGAAGAGGTTCAGAAACGTATAGTGTCTATAGAGCATGTTAGCACCGATCTTATGATAGCTGATCCCTTGACGAAGGGATTACCGCCCAAAATATTTACTGGTCATTTGTATAGTATGGGCATTATGTCAGCTAATGACTGTTGATCATTATTGTAATTATTGACTATTGACGCTCTGAACTCATTAATTATAAGTTTATGAAATTTTTCTGTTTTTTTTAAATTTATGTATACATGCATGTATGAATAATGATGTTGAAATACAGGATTTGTCCCTAATGAAGACATTATTGTTTGTTATTGGACATGATGTGTACTTCCATTAAAGTATCATATTAGGGGAAGAGAGCTAATATAAGTGCTACATGGAAGGAACTATGCCGATTTGATAGTATAGAACCGCCATGACCCTTATTAGTTTTATTCCTAATTATGAATTATGATGCAACTAATGTATAAAACCTTTAGCCGAATTTATGCGCACTAAAGTTGATATTTTTATTAAATCATGAAATGACATTTACCACATAAGCCAAGTGGGATAATGTTAGAAATGTGTCTCATGTTTATTGGGAACTAATGATGATTTAATTAAAAACATATTAAAGGGCTAAAAGGTAAATGAGTTGTAAGGGGGGATAATTAAGTAATTACTTGATGGGAGCAATTATCTGATAATTGTAGAATATTATTCTAAGTGATAACTGATGGTTTTGAAATTCGAAAGAAACCGATAACTGATGATACTATCTTATGGGTTTGAATTTCAAATTAAACCCCTCTATATTCAGTCTCTACCCATAAGGATACACCAAGAGATTATCTTCCATCAGAAAGTGAAAGGTGTAAGTACGAAAGGGGAAGGGACCGATAAAAACTCAACAATTAAGAAGGCCTTCAGATCTGAAGATCATTCTGCATTATGGACAAAAGTCAGTATTCATATTTTTGATTTAATTCTAATGTATGTGAAAACCATGAATTCTAAGATCCTAATTGTGTTCTAGTATGATAGATCATAATGTAAAGGATACAAGTTTAGTTTACAGGAGCTTCCCAATACAAAAACAAATACCATTAGTTTGATATTTTTTGGAGGCCGAATATAAAGTTTACAATCCTAACAGAGCTTTTAGAGATGGGTTAGAAAGAGGAGTTTGGGTAATTCACAAGTAATTATAAGTTTAAATATCTATCTTGTTATTGTATAAAAAGAATTTGTCGAATAGGCCAATGATTATATATTTCACGTTGAACAAATAAAGAAATTTAATATATTACTTAAATTATTAAGTTTTTTATCTTAATAAATTAATCTTTTGGATTGGATTTTTTTTGTGAACTTAAGTAAGCCTAGTATTGAGAGGCGCTTTTTTGACAGGCTTGAGTTGTAACACCAACTTGGCCTAATAAATGTTGTAAATTGTCTATTACACTATTAGGTACTAATACCGACACCTATTGGATATTACTTATTTATTTACCTTTTGGTAATATCCATCTAGAAGGATTTGCTTATGTTCTTGTTTTCTCTATATATATGTAAGGAAATAAAAATTACAAATAGGAAGTCTGAACGAAACAATAAGGGCACTGTTTTCAAAGTGATTGACACAATAAAAATAAATTGCACTTTAGATAACTTTTACGTGTAATATTGAAGATTTGAAATTTTAAAATTACTACTTTAAAAAAAGTCGTAAATTGCATGAGTAATTTTTGCATAATTTTTCAACCTAAACATCAAGGGCATTGTTGAGGAAAATAATTGGAGAACTAAATTAAGCCACGTTTATGCAGCATCCATAAATGATGTTTATGATTCCGTCATGGTGAATTTACTGCCAACTAGATGATCTTAATGAGTCTTCGAGGTCAGGAGTGTTTCCACGAATAATTAATATGAATCCTAATCAGTCAGCACTTGTCATGCACTGTAAAAGTATTGTTGAGATGTGCACATCAAACTTTAAATTATATATATTATATGTCCGTTATTATCATTTTTGTAAGATATTTATCCATTTCATCAACAAAGACTCTCCATATACGGAAATCTTGCATAAAAATCAATTTCTGAGTATAATTTTAATGTAGAAAAGTGAACAAAGAGGAAATGATAAATTATTTCTTTGAGAAAGATGCCTGTAAAAAGAGTTATTCACTTAATAAAAGCGGGTGTACTTTCTTTTAATTATTTTTATAGCACTTTAATTTTTTAATTAATAAAAAATCAATAGGTGAATCTTTATGCTAAGATTTTTTTAATAAAAAATATTATTTTTATATATCAATTTTACAGTTTTTTTATGCATTTATCTTAAATGATAATAAAATTTTTTTAATATTTTCTCTTTCTTTTTTATTGTAAAAGATTAAAAAATAAATGTATGAAAAAAATATAAAATTTAAATATAAAAATAACATAATTTTTTTTTAATATATATAGAAGTGAAATAAAATGATGTACAAGTTTCATTTTTATAATTACAAGGCTTCTAAAGAAGTCTCTGCACAAAATTCTTCGTCTGGACCTCGTTAATAATATTCTAGTCTCCAAGAGGCACGCGAGTAATCGCACCATTGGTCTATTTCTTCAAACACTTCATCAAACTACGTCAAACTTTTGCTTTCTTCGGTTAGCATAATTGACAGGCAATTAATTAATTAATCATCCTCACAATAAACTCTTACGTAACTACAATATATTTTAATCACTTTATTCAACAAAAAATATCTATAACATTTTATAACTTATATTATAAATATATATATTATTTTTTAAAAAATTAATATTACGTGTTAAATTTTGAATGAAATATTTAAAATAAATAATATTTATTTAAAAATTTCTTCTTCCTCATTTCATCACAGACACAAATTAAACCTCTCGAGGGCATAGGGTTGAAGCAAAAACACATTTCCATGACATTTATTACCCAAACATGATCATGATGGGAACAAAACCCACTGTGATGAGAAGAACAATTCTTGGCTTCATGACCCTCCTCACCGCAACAAGCGCACAATACCCAGACTACATGGTTGCGACGACTGCCACAACTCATCATCACCACCGCCGCAAGCCCTCACCACAGCATACCAAACCAACCTCAAGAGCCTCCTCTCATGGCTCTCCTCCGACGCCGCCACGAGCAAAGGATACAACCACACAATAATCGGAACCGGCACGGCCGACGCCGTCTACGGCCTCTACGACTGCCGCGGCGACGTCACGGGCTTCTTCTGCCAGTTCTGCGTCTCCACCGCCACCAGAGAAATCCTCCAGCGCTGCCCCAACAGAATCTCTGCTGTCATATGGTACAACTTTTGCATCCTCCGCTACTCCAACGAGGACTTCTTCGGGAACGTCACCACAAGCCCTTGGTGGGAGATGCTGGAGTCGAAGAACGCCTCCAATGTTCCAGAAGAGCTTCAGAAAGCCGAGAACTATATGGAGAGTTTGATCAGAAAGGCAACGGTGGAGACGAACCTGTTGTACGCGATGGGTGAGTTCGGTTTGAATAGCAGTGAGAAAAGGTATGGGCTGGTGCAGTGCAGCAGGGACCTCACCAGCGAGGGTTGCAGCAAGTGCTTGGAGGCCATGTTGGGGAAAGTTCCACAGTGCTGTGAGACAAAGGTGGGGTGGGTGGTTGGGGCTCCAAGCTGTTTGATAAAGTACAATGATTCTATGTTCTACCAGCTTGATAATCAAACAACATCGTCTTCTCCTACGCCTAATCCAGGTACATGTAGCAGATTGATTATTATTCACTATTGTTTTGCCTGTAGATATTGGGTTTTCTTTCTAGGTTTAAGGTAAATTGGGACATATTTTCATATCAAGTTAGAATATCCACTTAGCGCATTTAAGAAAATTATTTTTTTCTGATTGCTAGTCCAAAGTTTAACAGTAAAGGTAAAGATAAATTGGGACAATTTTCACGTTAAGTTAGAACTTAGATTTATTACATTTTAGAAAATTATTTTTTTCTTACTGCTAGTTCTAAGTTAAACTCAATTCACATGAAATACTTTTTTTTGGGTGTGAAGGGGAAGAAATTCTTATATAGAATATTATATTCAGTTTATTAAAATTATAATAATTTAGAGTATAATTACACATGTCGTTAGATTAAATATAAAATATTATATAATAAAATTTAAATAATCTCAACAGTTATGTGTATGTTTGAGAGTAAATATTTTAAATTTTTTAAAAAAAGTCACTAATTACACCATGCACTCACTCAAAATTTACTGCAAATTAAAAACTGGTCTTTTAGAATTTAACTTATCTAAAGTGAGAGGTTTGTTTTAGTGAGTAAAGTGACGAGTATTGATCATTGATAAAAAAAATTTAAAAAGTAAATTTTAACAATTTCATAATTTGTTTGACATGTATATGTATTTTATCATGATCTCTATCGTTAATTTTTATATCAACAGTTAAGTCTTCTTATTTTATTTTTTAAAATAAAATATTTATTTTAAAAGACTCAAATTATGATGTTTTAATATATAAAAAAAAATTAGTTAACATTAAAAAAAAACTCCTGTTTTGGATTTTGGCCCGGTCCAGCCGGCAGCAGGGGACGTGTCAACGATTTGGTGAGATTCTTGGAAATAGATTGCCTTTGGAAACTAGTCTAAAACACACACTTGCCTAGCTTTCTGCATTGTGGGGTTGCTTCGCTTGCTAGCTATGCTGGCCTCGTGTACCTGGTGTATTTGCACATGCCCTAAAAAATGAAAAAAAAAAAATTTCTTGTTGGGTTAAGGAATTCTTGCTTGTTTTGATTTGAAATCAACCTTCTACATCACTTTCTATTATATATCTTTTCTACGAGACTTTTGTGCATATGTTTATGAATTGGTTTCTGTTCAAGAGTAGGCCACTAGTGGAGAAGGTGGATAACAATAAGTTTTGGGCAAACGTTAAAGTGATGTAACATTTAACATTTCTAAGTTGTTTTCAGATATATATATATATATATATATATATATATATATATATATATATATATATATATATATACACTCCAAAGTGTTTTTGGGGTCCTGAAATACTCTAATTTTGAACAACGCCAAACTTGCTATGGTGCTAAACTTAAAAATTGGTCAAAAATTTCTTTTTATTCTGGGAAGCAGTTATCCGCGTTTAAGGTGACTTTTGCGAGGAATGAGAAATTTTTTCCGATGGGCAAACATGAGTTTGAAAGCTACACAAACATAGCAATTTGGTCAAAATTGCTTTTGAACATAAGCCGAACTTGTCATGGCATGCTCTAGGGAAATTATTGGATGCAAACGTCACGTAAAATTATATTTTATTTATTTATATTTTAATATTTTAATATTAAATAATTTAAAATACAGTTACTAAGAAATACACTTACCAAAATTAAAAAAATTAATTTATCTCAAAAAATATGTTTTTTTAATAATTTAATATTAAAAAAAATCAAAATATGAATAGATGAAGTATAATTCTAAATAACACTATAGAAACATGCTATAATTTCTCCATGCTCCATGATTACGAAATGAATCTAATAAATAAGAGAAAAGAAATGTAATATTTTTACCAATTACAAATTCTTCTTAAAGCCTAAGTTGTTAGCTAGAAAAGCTCATGAATGATTTTATATTTCTAATATGTTTTTTTATGTCACGCAAGATCTCTTAAATTTCAAGCGTGAATAATAATGTATACACTCATTTTACTGATACTGAAATTTAACTTAATTATGAAAACAAAGGACTCCTAAGCTTTGGATCATAAAGTCTTGAGACCGTATCAAGGAATAACCCTTCTAAAAGTTGTTAGGTAGAGGTCCATGCATGTATTGTATATCTGTAACAATGTTCATCTTTGCTGTTGCAGCCAACCAGGAAGGTACAAGTAAGTCAAAAACCTTGATCATCAGCATAGTTAGTGTGTTGGTGGCAGTAGCTCTGCTAGGTAGTTGTGTCTACTACTTTCGGCGCAGGAAAGGATTAAAAAAAGGTAACTATTAACACTAGTTATGTACATCGTGAAAGTTCTCTGAGCTCATTTCAGTTACTTATGCCAATAAGAAAAAAAAAATAAACTCACAAAGTTCCTTGGTAGATGAACTGCAATCAGAGACCATGCCTATAACTTTTCATGACCATGTCCAAAGAGAGGATACATTGGATGCAGACCTTCCTACAGTCCCTTTAATTTGGATTCAACAGAGCACTAACAACTTTTCAGAGTTTGTCTAAATTAGGAGAAGGTGGATTTGGTCCTGTTTACAAGGTATCAATGAAGAGGATCTGCAAGTCAAGCTATATATGCATAGTTTTCCTTTGAATCTTTGTTTTCATACTTCTGTCTTCTTTTCTTTCTTTTCTTTTCAACCTTTTTCTTCTCAGGGTAATCTACCAGACGGGACAGAAGTCGCCGTCAAAAGACTCTCGAAAACATCTGGTCAAGGTTCAGTGGAGTTCAAGAATGAAGTAATCTTCATTGCTAAACTGCAACACAGAAACCTAGTGAGACTCTTGGGTTGCTGCATTGAGGAAAATGAAAAGCTTCTTGTATATGAGTACATGTTAAATTCTAGCCTTGACTTTCACCTGTTCAGTATGTTCTAACTTCTAATTAAACTTCGTTCCTCTCTTTTTTCCATTTGAATTCCTATTTCTCTTTTATTTTTTTTGGCTCCTTTTAGTTGTTTATACAATTCTGAGGAGATTAGCAATAAGGATGGTATTGCCATGGGGTAGAAGGAGTTGGGAGGTAGAACTTCATTGTCAAGAAGTGACAATTCTGTTTTTTTTTTATGCCTCCCAAAGATAACTTTATATTAGATGAAATTGAACCAGAACTTTTTATATATATATATATATATATATGTATATATTTGATACCCTCCAAAGTACTGGCACATTTTGCATTTGGAAGATACAATGAAATAACAAATCCAGTGAGATTTCTTAAAGAAGCAAATAACATAAAAGAAAAAATAGTGAATACTTATTTCCTCTGCTTCTGGTATTGCTTTCCTCACTTAAGCAAATCCTATGTACAAGTTTGTTTTTGTTCTCTGCTCCATATATTCCAGTGTCAAGAAAACTTTCCTCTGGCTCTTTGCTTGTCAGATGAGGCAAAACGACAGCAACTAGATTGGAAATTGCGACTAAGCATTATTAATGGAATTGCAAGAGGAATTCTCTACCTTCACGAAGACTCTAGGCTTAGAGTAATCCATAGAGATTTGAAAGCTAGTAATGTTCTTCTGGATCAAGAGATGAATCCAAAGATATCTGATTTTGGATTGGCTAGAACATTTGAAAAGGGCCAGAGTCAAGAAAATACAAACAGAGTTATGGGCACCTAGTATGTGTTATTGGAAACTCTTTCTTTCTCATGACACATTAATATGCAATTAGTTACAAAATTTTGCTACTTTGGCAACTAAAGGTGTTCTATTGATTTTAAACAGTGGATACATGGCTCCAGAATATGCTATGGAAGGGTTATATTCAGTGAAATCTGATGTTTTCAGCTTTGGAGTTCTTCTACTAGAAATCATTTGTGGGAAAAAGAATAGTGGATTCTATCTTTCAGAACATGGTCAAAGTCTGCTTATATATGTGAGTTTTCCACTTTTCCTGCTTCATATCATCAAGAAATTGATATTACAAAAAGATATGCATGTGTTTCAACTAGAGTTTCTAAATATTGACACATTTGCATGCAGACTTGGAGACTTTGGTCTGAAGGAAAGGGTTTGGAATTGGTGGATCCAATACTGGAAAAGTCATACATAGCCAATGAAGTTCTGAAGTGCGTACACATTGGTTTGCTGTGTGTACAGGAAGATGCAGCAGATAGACCAGCCATGTCCACTGTTGTTGTAATGCTGGCAAGTGACGCAATGGCCCTTCCTAGCCCCAATCACCCTGCTTTTTCAGTTGGAAGAAAGCCCAAGGAAGAAGAATCAACCTCAAAAAATTCCAAGGATCCTTCTGTGAATGAAATAACAGTCACAAATGTTGAACCCAGGTAATGGATATAACATGACAAAACTTCTGCTTTGAAAATACCCGAGTTGTACAATAAATTACAACATAGTGAACAGCCTAACTCTACAAATGAGAAGCATTTTCGTTTTTGGATATTGGGTTGCAAGGTTTGAATGGTAAATATCGATCCTATTCATATTGTTGATTACAGAATCTATCTTTCAAATCCTAGCTATTCACATTCTGCTTTGCTTGTACTGCTCAACTCATAATTATGTTCAAGAAAAACATTCAAAACTTTGACATTTCTATCTATAGGCCTGCATTGAGTCACAAGATGATTGTTACTACTTGCGGGCTTCCCAGAACAAGCACATGCAATACGGTAAAATATTCTATCCATCATCTTCAACTTTAGAAGTTCTTATAGCCACACCAAAGTCCTTTCCTTTTGCTTACAAAATTTCGTGTGGCATGCGATATGCTCATTTAGAAGTTGTATATGTAACTGTGAATTTTACGAGTATTTTTTCTTATATACGCTAATAAGTAATAAGACCATACAGTATTCTCACGGTCAATAACAAGAATTTTGGCTACACAAAGGTAGTCAGCCCATTCATGTTCATATATTTCAATTAGATTTGAATATAAGAGCTCTAAATTAGTAAAAACATGTTTGATTTTGATTAATTTTTAAAAAAAAAATTATTTTTTCTTTCAAAAGCTATTTCAGTAATATAATAATTGTAAGTTATTTTGAGCATTATCCAGTGAATTCAAACCCATGACCTTAGGTTTAATACCTCTTCTTAGATAAAGAGTTTATCATTAGGTCAAAAGTTATAACTAATGGTAAGAGTGTAACTTTATTTCTTTATGATATTTTAGAACCGTATCAAATATCAAGGAGCGTCACCCATTATAGGTGTCTTGAGTCTAGATGTTAAGTTCACGAATTGTAAAGGAGACGCTAAACAAATAAATTTAACAAAAGTAAAGTAATCCAAACACACAACTATTGTTCAACCAATAATGAATTAGTTAGTTTTCAACACCTATTAATGTTTCTGAGTACCATGTTTTGTACTCATAATTACTCTTTGGCTAGGTCAATAATTGTTTCTCTTGGATCAAATAGATGTGGGGTGTAGGGCTGGAAAAATTGATCCTACACTTGCACCCAATCCGCTCCACAAATGTACACAATCCTTGTAAATATAAAAACAAAAATGACATGCAGCAGAACAGCAACAAGCTAAAAGAAGAGCGCCAAAAACAAAAATGGCAATGTAGAAAACGTAAACAACATATAACAGATAATCTTCTTTGAACTTTCAAGTATCAAAATTTGTAGATGCTAAGTCAATGGGGGCTCACCAAAGCATTTCCTACAGAAGCAATCATCATTAAATAAAGGCAGAAGCAGAACATGTGCATGAAGAGAAAAATAAGATACGTTTAAAAGATAAAGTTACAATATATGTGTATGGTTCACGAGCTGCTTATTCAAATGACATCGTTTGCCCACTAATTTCCACCACCAACATGAAAGAACTTAGGATCCATTTGCTATTTTCATGACTGTAATTTTTCTATGTTAGATACTTAAGTAAAAACTCATGAGGTGTTGATGTAGCTACGTCTCTAAACATAAGAATTATAATTCGATTCTTGAGAATTGTATCTCATGGGAGGACTATGTTATTATCACTTTTGACCTGAAGAGATTTAAGCCTATGAGACAGTTCAAATAAGCCAAATCTTGTGAAAATAGTCATAGTTCACATTAAAAAAGATGCTTAAGTAGAAGATGCAAGGATATATCTCTATTATATCTCCATGTTTCATATCCCCATTGAAAACCAACTGACATTCTTTCGCATGTGCGATTAATAAGTAAAATTGACAAAACATGAAACATTTATAATTTCTCTCTTATTTCAGAAAATGCAAGATCCTCTCATGTCTGAGAAGGATCACTTGCCAACATATTGATAATATGGGATGAATGGGAAAAAACATTCAAGTATTTAAGAATGTTAGACGTGGATGATAATTCTAGCTAGCATACCCCATACGCCTCCTTAATTCTAAATTTCTAATTCAACTTTTTATTTTGGCCAGTAAATCTATTTTAACTCAAGTCCTTAGACTTGAGCTTTATGTATTTATTTTATCATGATCATTAGAAAGCTCATTCCTGAAGTAAGTCTTGCTTTCTGTTCTACTTTTTTCCTAATTAATTCTTATTTTTGCTCTATTTAATGAAAAGGATATCAGCAAGTGGCCTTTTTCTTCACTATACTGACTCATTGAATACACCAAAACCTTTTTCTTCACTATATACTGACTCATTGAATACACCAAAAGCCCTTATATAATATAAACTAAAATGGATCCATGCATTTTCCTTCGTTGGCTCAAGTATATTCGTTTTTTGTTTTTACTTTTTTCGTACATTTGATTATTTTATTAACTTGGTCAGACCCTAAGATTTCAAATATAAAGAGGAACTGATACTTTCCAAAGACTAAGATGTAAAGCGCGGACAAGAGATCAAATCCAAAGCACTGTTGCATATATCCTATGTTTCTTAAAATGCCATCCTCTGCCCACTAATTTCCACCACTAACAAGAAAGAAATTACTCTTTTAATGCTATGTTTGGATTGAGGAGAAAAAAGAAAAAAAGAAGAAAGAAGAAAAAGTCTTATTTTAAATATTTTAAAATTAAAATTTTAAAGTAACTTTTCCGATTACATATATAAAACTATTAATGTTCTTTCACTTTATATCTTAAGCTTGAGAAATAGTTAGTTCATAATATTGATATGAAAACCTCTCTGACCATATAGTTAGGAGTTTGATCCTTTGTCGCCATTTATGTACTTTTCCCTAATAATTTAAGCTTTTAGAATAGTTAGTTCGTGTAATTTCTTTTTTCCTTGATTTGCTTCCATTCTCCTCTAACGCAAACATACCCTAAATGACCCACCAATCACTGAAAGATTCCTTTACACATCTCTCTGTTGCTACTTGCTAGCACCAACGTGCTTGCTCAAGTGTCAAGTGGAATTCAAAATGTGGCTGGACCCGATACTCCATCGCATGCATCGGCATTAGGCCATGCTCACACCCGAAGCACAAGTTCACACTCCCCTGCGTGCCTTTCTTGTGCTTCAAAACGAGTCAAACACCTTCTTTTCCCTATATATAACCACTGCCTCTTCCCCAACCCAATTCACACCATAACTGTAATTAGCATCACTGCATTTCAAAACATCCAGTTTCCAGTCTCTAACTTTCTCTTCTTCTCCCTTCTTGTCTGAACCTTAATTGGTAGCTTCAGAAAGCAAAGAAAAATGCTATCCATTTCCAAGGCCATTGCTCCATGGTTGAATAAGCATTCAGATGTACAAGATGGAGCAGATAATGCATTTGGTTATGCTCCTGCAAACCACATTGAAGGTGATGGAGATGATGACGATGATGGTTATGATTATCTCCGGCTGCATGATCATACGTGACTAATTTATATCTTCTTATGTTTGAATTAGTGGGTTTCAGGTCATCTTGGTTGTTGTAGGCAAGTGCTTTAATCAGTGACTTTATCAATGAAATACCCTTGTGTTTATTTAGTATAATGAAATTTTAATGTTTATTGAGCTTAATGTTGCCTTCAAAATGAATATATTTTTGTATTCTATATCTTTTATTTATATTAATACTTAAATCTTAATAATAATTTATATGATATGAAAAGGAACTTGTAAATCAGGACTTTTTGGGGATGAATGCATGTTGCTTGTTTAAAAGACCAGTCAGTACCCCTCCTCATGTCTCATCAAAACATTACAATTCACAGCCTTTCTCATATTGATCTCCCACACAATCGCAAATCATATTAAAAATAATTGTCAAAATTAAATGTTTATTTAAATTAACTTAATTTTATAATTAAAATAGCTTATAATAAAAAATTTATTAAGAGAGTTTTTACAAAAAAAAAAGGTATTTTTTTAAATTAATATATTACCAAATATGTATTAAGAATACTTGAGTAACACACTATCACCATATATTATATTAGCCGACAACTCCACGTCGACAAACTTTAAGATAACTTTCAACATCCAAACCTTGTTCCATTAAGTGGGGTTCAATATAAAATAATTTTATTGATACAACGATTTATAAATATTTATATATGATTAATTATATTTAATTTAATACCTCTACGTGCACTTGTCTCTTTTTATCTCTTTTAAAATTATTCAAATAACGTTATTTCATAATTTGTTTCCTGTATGCTACCCACTGATCTTACTAGTTTTGCTGCATAAAGCACTTCCAATTAAAGAGGGTTCAATCCCTTCTTCTTTTCTTTGTTTTTCTTTACTATGTGGCACGTAGACGATCTCATTCCTATTTTCTCTCCCTTGAGTTTTCTGATTTTCCTCAAAATTTCTCATTTCTCACTCTGAATCTTTCACTGTTCGAAGGTAATACTTTATTTAAACTAATTTACGTTTTAATAAAAATTAATAATAATTTATGTATGTTTTTAATCGGGCTTGGTGTACTTTAATTATTATTTTTCCAGAATGTGGCAACTTTGTTTCTCCAGTCGCGTCTAAAGAGAAAAATTAAAAAAAAAAATCACAACCGAAATTATAAAAAGATGGATCATCATAATTTGTGGGCAAGTTCACTTGACAATTATCACTGTAATATTTGAATTTGTTCCTCCTAGCTACATATTGCTACGTTGCAGTTTCATTTAATTTGAGTTAACAGTTAAAATAATATTTTTGGTTCATTTCAAATATTATAAGTTAAGTGACACAAAATAAGCTTCAAAAAGAAATTTGTTGAGATACCCCTATATTTTAAAGGATAATGTGTATTTGACCCAATTCAAGTGGTTTTAACCAGTTTTGTCATATTTTGATCAGTTCAAATTGATTTGACTGTAAATTCAATTTTGAGACTAAGCCATAATTGGTTTAGTGTCCTATTTATGGTCTGATCCAAACTGGTTGCGAATTCTGTTGCAATTGCGACAAAAATATTCTATCACAATTTTCTGTCATGATTTAATTTTCTAGCAACTCTGTTTTAAACTATATAGACTAAATTGACTTTTGAGTGACACTGTAAAGGCTAAATAAATAATTTACCCTTTTTTTATGGTTATTATAAGTTAAGATGAAGCAAGAGTTGTCGTATTGCAAGACTAGGGCATGTCATAAACCACATAGAATGAGCAATTATAATAATATTTATAAATCATTTACCAATGAAAAATTACTAACAAGAATTAAATTCAAAACCTTTAAGTTACCGCAACTTGATCATGACAGTGTTGAGTTAACCTCCATTGGCCATCTACTTGTTTTTTTACCTATGTGACAGAAAGCACATGTCTACCAATGAGTGCATGAAGGGAATGGAAAGTTTATTTAGAGTGATTAATATGATGAGGAAATTGAAGGTTATATATTTCGCATTAATAGATCTCCTTTCAGGATCTAGGGCCATATTCTTTAATTTCATGTTTGGGGCTTTGGCTTCTGTTTTTTGTTTTGTTTTTTGTTTTTTTAAAAACTTATGTGTATCCCCACATCTTTTGAATGTATAACTAATTTTTGCTTGGCTTTGGCTTAGCCTTGGTCACAAAACTGTTTTCAATAGATTTGAAATGTTTATACTGTATGTAAAGTTTTTTCACATGAAACTCTTTGCCAACAGAGCCACTCCTCATAAATGAGAGTTTGGCTTGTTAATTGATGTGATTGTCCACATTTCACGTTGATATATTTTATGCAAACACAAATATGAAGCTTCCCTAAAAGTCCAAGGCATTTTTTTTTTCATTAGTGAAAGACAATTTGATATATGTTTCTAAATAAAAAAAGTAAAATGCAAAATATTCGTTGTAATTGTGGGTGATGCGCAATTTATTCCCTAAGCTTTAAAAAGCATTAAGATTTGTTTATTCTTTACTAAATATGCAAAACAAATTAACTGCACAAAAGCTATGCTCCGCAAACTTTAAGTTATTTGTGATTTATCTTTGAATTTTGAAAAATGGTGAAAATACCCATTCACTCTTTACTAAATGTCCAAAAAATTATTTATCCAACATATATTTATTTCATTAACGAAAAATCATTGTATAGGTGTCTCATATTGATGCTAAACAATCTTAACATACACTGCCAGACTAGAAAACAAATTACAAATTACAGAAGTAAACTTTTGACCCTTTTGTTTCTTTGACAAACCAGAAGTTTTATTTATGTCATGAGTCTACTTCTGTTTTATGTAAGTTGAATTTTATACTATAAATTAATTGAGTTCTAAGTATTGTAAGATGACTTCAACTCCCTCTAGAAGAAGTAGATAAGTCGACTTCTAAAATATACAAGTTAACCTTTGAGCTCCAGCATTATTAAACTTGCTTTACGTAAATACGTTATGCCCTACAATAGATGTAGGTTTTTTTTTTCTTTTTTTGTTTTGCACATTCAGTAAAAGATGAACATTTTTTATAACCATTTTTCAAAATTGAGAAGACAAATCATACTGATAACAATTCCTTATCAAGAGTATTCTGGATGAAGAAACCGATTCCAACGAAGGAAATTATCAAGAGTATTCTGGATAAAGAAACCGATTCCAACGAAGGGATTTCCTTCCTGGACTCTTCTATTGCGAAGTGAAATCATAAACTGATTTACAGTTACAATCTACTATTGTACACTTATAATTATCATTTGTCACCTCATCAAGTTCGTTGGGCTTGAATAACGTCCTTAAAAGTATGTTCAAATAAAAGAATTTAAAGGAAAAAAAAAAGAAGGTTGATTTTTAATTGAGTAATAAAATGTCTATAAAAATAAAAAATAAAAGATAGAAAAATTGTATAATAATCTTTTATTTTATTTTTTTATTTTAAAAAATATCAAATAAAGAGAATTTTTAATTAAAATAAAAAATTTATCTTTCTTTTCTTTTTTTCTCCAAAAGTATTTATCCAAACATATCATTACTCTCTTCAATCTTATACAATGCTTACCAATCCCCTATTCCTATGACATACATGACTGGAAGTTAACGTTTTTTCTTTTTTTTTTTTTGCATTTTATCTTTTAACTAGATGAATGTCTATTTGATAAATGGATGTTTTTGCATAGTTAACAAGAATGAGTGAGCTTTTTGACCCCTTTTCAAAATGTAAGGGGTAAATCTCACATGACCGGCAAAAGTGTAAGGAGGCTTTTTGTATTTTATTTGTTAGTAAAACATACACCTGTTAGATGAAGAGATTATTTTGCACATTTATTAAAAAATAAAGGGGTCTTTTTAATTCTTTTTGCAACTTGCAGAGTAAATCCTACATCATCCAAAGTTGAATGGGTTTCCGCCATTTTACCAAAAAAAACTAAAATTTTAGACTCATGTGATCCCATGCTGAATACAATCTAGAAATGAATTAAAAAAAAAATAGTGTAAGAATGGTATGAAAAAAAAGGTCTGCAAACAACATTCTTATTCTAACAAGCAGCAGGCATTCAACCCAATAAACGGTCCTGATTTATTTTTCATAGAATAATTTTATAATTTAAGGTTTTATTATGTAAAAAGATAAAAGGCAGAAATATATGCACATTGAAGGGAGCAGTTAAATTAAAAAATATTAAAATTTCATTGTATTAGGTCACTAGAAGTAAATTAGTGGCGAGAGATTTAAATAAGATAGATAAAACCGTAAGTTTATATCTCCACACCATTATTATAAATAAAAAATAATCATTATACTAAAGAAACATAAGGGACTTTTAATTTTCATTAATAAAGCCACTGACTAAAGCACATATCTGCAACAACCAAATTAAGATGACCCAAAACCCACAAATTCAAACATACAGAAAACTAAACATATATGTTTGGGGAAGTGAAAATTAACTGAGAACGCATAAATTAGCTACATGTGTTCAAGCAGCAAGAGCATAATCATAGTCATCGCCATCATCATCATCGTTCCCATCATCACCTTCAATGCAATCTGGAGGAGCATAATCAAATGCACTTTCACCATCATCTTCTCCATCTGAATAATGCTTCTTCAGCCATGGGCCAATGACCTCAGAAATGGATAGCATTTTTCTCTGCTTTCCGAAGCTACCAAGGCGTAAAACGAGAAGGGAGAAGCAGAAGAATGTGCGATTGGAAACTGGATTTTTTTAAAGGAGTTGTGGAGCTCAGTTATGGTATGAGTGAGTTGGAATAATGGAGAAGAAGAGGCAGTGATTATGTAAGGAAAAGATGTTTGACTCGTTCAAGCACAAGAAAGGCACATGGGGAGTGTGGGCTTGTGCATTGGGTGTGAACAAGGCCTAATTCCTATGTATGTGATGCAGTATTTGTTCCAGCCACATTGGAATTCCACTAAAAACTTGAGCAAACACGTTGGTTTCAGCAGCCAAAATCACGTAGCTACAGAGTGATGTGTAATGGAATCTTTCAGTGAATGGTTGAGTTTGAGTCATTTAAAGAGTAAGATCTTTCTTGTTCGTGGTGGAAATTAGTGGGCAAAAGAAAGGATGGCAATTTAAGAAATAGCTCGAGAACCATACATATAGTAAATTTATGAATTTAATTCCTCTAAAGTGAAAGGTTCACCTTAGAAGATAAAGTGAGGAGTGTTAACTGTCGATAAGAAAATCAAATGATTGACATTATGATAAAATACATACATATGTATAATAAATTATAAGTTTGTTAAAAAAATCCACTTCCTTAGTTTTCTCATTAATAGTTAATATTCCTCACTTTACCTTCTAAAGTAAATTTCTCACTTTAAAGGAGTCAAATCCATCTATAGCTGATTTTTCCCTTTATATACAAGTTCTGCATTTAATTACTCAATCATGATTGCTTAGGAAATGCTTTGTAAATTCGCCATCTAAATTTACATGCTCAAGACAAAGGTAAAGGAGATGAATCCATTGGAGTCAAAGCATTAAATCCATATATAATTTCAAAAGGTGAAAATTTAGTGCAAAATGAACAATACGATTGCAAACAAACTTGATAATTGAATTTTATCACACTTAATTGTTGCATTTGATTAATGATTTTTAGGGTTGTTTAGTGTGTAATTAATGGTTTTTGGTCTAAATTGGACTTTGAGGTTTTAATTGGATTTAAATCATTTTCGTGCTAATTTTCTAGATTTACATTATTCTAGCATTTTGATCATAACTTTTGTTCTAGGTATCCGATTAATCTCATTCTTGTTTCGTTTTGCAGATAACTCAAGGAGCTACAAGTAGTATTAGAGGTTTGAAGGCCAGATTCAGACAAGAAGGTAGTCAAAATTGGAGTTAAAGTCAGTCACAGAATTCTGGAGCTATGTTTAGTTAATTAGGCGTAACATTGTAATTAGGAGTCTAAATTACCTGGGACTAAAGCCATTAGTTATGTTTTAATTTGGGCCAGTTTTGGAGCCCCTGACCCGGTTTAGTTTTAGGTTAAAATAGTAGATTAGGGAAATACAAAAAAATGGCTGGACATTTTTGGAAAATTTTGGATCAAAAAACACATCTCTTCTTTTCTCTCTTTTGTTTATTTTGTTCTTCTTTTTTTCTTTCTTTTTCATTTTCTGTTTGTGCCCAGCCATGGTAGGCTAACTTTCCATTTAATCAACCCATGAATTGAGGATTCTGCTGTGTTGATTCCAGAGGACCCGTGCTCTCCATGAACTGAATCTGTTTCTCTTCCCCCTTTACTCGAATTGAGCAACATGATTGTATACGTTGAATCTAAGCGGGTGAGGTTTGTCCATGATTTTTATATTTTGATCATCCAGGGGAAAGGATTAAATGTTAGATTTAATATTTAGGTTGATTAACCTAAGAGACTTAAAATCAAAACAGGTTGAAGTGAACACTGTGCGATGGCATGAGTGAATGCGCCAAGTGTTTGATTAAATGCTAGGTGATTGTCTAGTAGAGAGTGTTCCTATATGAATACAGGGATTCTGATTTTTTTTAGGGTCAACCACGAGATTCAGTAATTCTTTGTCCAGTGACGGATATCCTTGAAACCTCAATTCTGGATTGATTGCTTTTAAATTGTTAATTCCATTTTATTTCTTACTTTAATTTCAATCGAATTAAAACCCCCCTATTTATTGTTCTGTTTTCAATTGAGTGATTTAGTCCTATACAAAAATCCTTGGGAGACGATATTACAAATTTCTTTATAAGCCTAGTTAATTTGAGTCAATTCGACAGTTTACGTCAAATTTTGGCACCATTGCCGGGAAATTTTTGCATTGTTCTTTTGATCTCGATTATTGCATATTAACAGTAGCTTAGAGTAGAGTAGCTGCATTTCTTAATTGTTCCTTGTTCCACACTTCAGTAGAGTATAGTAGCTTAGTAGTGTCAAAAGTGTCGCTTAATTGGACTAACCTGTAGAATTAGGTGCTGAAGTTTGGTGTCCAAAGTTTATCCACCATCCTAAGCAAAACTAACCCCTTTGGGGTTAATCTGGGGTCAAGAAAATCTGAAAAAAAAATATATGATAGAAAATGAAAAAAACTGTCAATTTGAGAAAAATTTGGTGTAATAATGAGGTTTTGGGAAGGAAAAGAGTTTTGTTGAGAAAGGCGATTTGTTTGTAAAAGTGAATTTCATCACTTAGTTGGTTTTGAGCAAACCTCTGTGTTTCTTGACTAATGTTTTTTAAAATTTCTTGGGTGCTTAGCCTTTTATTTCCAAACTTGTCCATGCCTTCATCATAACCCCATTACAACCTTGAATAATAAGTCCTCTTGATTTGTGCATGCATAAGTTTTGAGTAGTGGAGAAGTAAAATTTGAGCAAGCTTATGGTAGGGTAATTTTCTTGAGTGGAATTTGAGTGATACACTTGCTACCCTATACCCTTGAGAGATTGATTAAGAGCATACCTTGAGAGGCCATTTTGCGTGATTAGCATCATCAATTGAGATTGCCATGTTTTATAATTTGAGATGAAGAAATTTCTGTCATCATTGGTTGATCTTTTTGAAGTTTTGTATTCCTTGTTCAAGTTTTGCATTCTTGACAATTGTTAGAAAGGAGAGGTTTATCTTTTAGTCTTTATCTTTTGCTTTATTCATTTCTTTAGTTTTGTTTTGAGTTTTTAATTTTGCACAAGAGTGCAAAAAGATAAGTGTGGGGGTATTTGATAATTGAATTTTATCACACTAAATTGTTGTATTTGATTAATGATTTTTAGGGTTGTTTAGTGAGTAATTAATAGTTTTGGGTCTAAATTGGACTTTGTGGTTTTACTTGGATATAATTCATTTTCGTGCTAATTTTTCATATTTACATTGTTCCAGTATTTTGATCATAACTTTTGTTCTAGGTATCCGATTAACCTTATTCCTGTTTCGTTTTGCAAATAACTCAAAGAGCTACAAATGGTATTAGAGTCTTGAAGGCCAAATTTGGACAAGAAGGTAGTCAAAATTAGAGCCAAAGTCAGTCACGGAATTCTAGAGCTATATTTAGTTAATTAGGCGTAACTTTGTAATTAGAAGTCCAAATTACCTGGGATTAAAGCCATTAGTTATGTTTTAATTTGGGCTGGTTTTGGAGCCCTTGACCTAGTTTAGTTTTAGGTTAAAACAGTAGATTAGGGAAACATGAAAAGACGGCTAGACATTTGGGAAATTTTGGATCAAAAACACCTATATTCTTTTCTCTCTTCTGTTCATCTTATTCTTCTTTTTCTTTCTTTTTTATTTTCTGTTTGTGCCCAGCCATGACAGGCTAACTTTCCATTTAATCAACCCATAAGTTGAGGATTCTGCTATTGAATCCAGAGGACCCGTCCTCTTTATGAACTGGATCCGTTTCTCTTCCCCCTTTACTCGAATTGAGCAACACGATTGTGTATGTTGAAATCTAAGCGGATGAGGTTTGTCTATAATTTCTATATTTTGATCATCCAGGGGAAGGGATTAAATGTTAGATTTAATATTTAGGTTGATTAACTCAAGGGGCTTAAAATCAAAATAGGTTGAACTGAACACTGTGCGATGACATGAGTGAATGCGCTAAGTGTTTGATTAAATGCTAGGTGATTGTCTAGTAGAGATGATTCCTATATAAATGCAGGGATTCCGATTTGTTTAGGGTCAACCACGAGATTCAATAATTCTTTGTCCAGTGACGGATGTCCTTGAAACCTCAATTCTGGGTTGATTGCTTTTATATTATTAATTTCGTTTTATCTCTTGCTTTAATTTCAATCGAATTAAAACCCCCCTATTTATTATTTTGTTTTCAATTGAGTGATTTAACCCTATGCAAAAATCATTGGGAGACGATTCAGGTTGTCCTATATTACAAATTTCTTTATAAGTCTGGTTAATTTAAGTGAGTTCGATAGTTCACGTCAAATTTTGACGCCGTTGCTGGGGAATTTTTGCATAGTTTTTTTGATCTCGATTATTGCATATTAATAGTAGATTAGAGTAGAGTAACTGCGTTTCTTAATTGTTCCTTGTTCCACACTTGAGTAGAGTAGAGTAGCTTAGTAGTGTCGAAAGTGTCGCATAATTAGACTAACCTATGGAGTTAGGTGCTGAGGTTTGGTATCTAAAGTTTATCCACCATCTTGAGCAAAACTAACCCTTTTGGGGTCAATCTGGGGTCAAGAAAATTTGAGAAAAAATATATATGATAGAAAATGAAAAAAAAAATGTCAATTTGAGAAAAATTTGGTGTAATAATGAGTTTTGAGGAAGGAAAAGAGTTTGTTAAAAAAGGCGACTTATTTGTAAAAGTGCATTTTATCACTTAGTTGGTTTTGAGCAAACCTTTGTGTTTCTTGACTAATGCTTTTTTAAATTTTTTGGGTGCTTAACCTTTCATTTCTAAACTTGCCCATGCCTTCACCATAGCCCCATTTCAAACTTGAATAATAAGTCCTCTTGATTATGCATGTGTTTTGAGTAGTGGAGAAGTATAATTTGAGCAAAGCTTATGGTAGGGCAATTTTCTTGAGTGGAATTTGAGTGATACACTTGTTACCCTATACACTTGAGAGATTGATTGAGAGCATACATTGAAAGGCCATTTTGCGTGATTAGCATCATCAATTGAGATTGCCATGTTTTATAATTTGAGATGAAAAAATTTCTGTCATCATTGGTTGATCTTTTGAAGTTTTGTATTCCTTGTTCAAGCTTTGCATTCTTGACAATTGTTAGAAAGAATAGGTTTATCTTTTAGTCTTTGTCTTTGTTTTATCATTTCTTTAGTTTTGTTTTGATTTTTTAATTTTGCTCAAGAGTGCAAAAGGATAAGTGTGAGGGGAATTTAATAATTGAATTTTATCACACTTAATTATTGCTTTTGATTAATGATTTTAGGGCTGTTTAGTATGTAATTAATAGTTTTTAGTCTAAATTGGACTTTGGGGTTTTACTTGGATTTAATTCATTTTCGTGTTAATTTTTTAGATTTACATTGTTCTAATATTTTGATCATAACTTTTGTTCTATGTATCCGATTAACCTCATTCTTATTTCGTTTTGTAGATAACTCAAAGAGCTACAAATGGTATTATAGGCTTGAAAGCCAAATTCGAACAACAAGGTAGTCAAAATTGGAGCCAAAATTAGTCACAGAATTATGGAGCTATGTTTAGTTAATTAGGCGTAACTTTGTAATTAGGAGTCCAAATTACCTGGGACCAAAGCCATTAGTTATGTTTTAATTTGGGCTGGTTTTGGAGCCCCTGACCCGATTTAGTTTTAGGTTAAAACAGCAGATTAGAGAAACACGAAAAGAAGGCTGGACATTTGGGAAATTTTTGATCAAAAACACTTCTCTTCTTTTCTCTCTTCTGTTCATCTTGCTTCTTTTTCTTTTTTTTTTCATTTTCTGTTTGTGCCCAGTCATGGTAGGCTAACTTTCCATTTAATTAACCCATGAGTTGAATATTCTGCTGTTGAATACAGAGGACCCGTGCTCTCCATGAACTGAATCTGTTTCTCTTCCTCCTTTACTCGAATTAAATAACACGATTGTGTACGTTGAATCTGAGCGTATGAGGTTTGTCCATGATTTTTGAATTTTGATTATCCAGGGGAAGGGATTAAATGTTAGATTTAATATTTAGGTTGATTAACCCAAGGGACTTAAAATCAAAACAGGTTGAAGTGAACACTGTGTGATGGCATGAGTGAATACGCCAAGTATTTGATTAAATGCTAGGTGATTATCTAGTAGAAAGGGTTCTTATATGAATGCAGGGATTCCGATTTGTTTAGGGTCAACTACGAGATTCAGTAATTCTTTGTCCAGTGACAGATGTCCTTGAAACCTCAATTATGGGTTGATTGCTTTTAAATTGTTAATTTTGTTTTATCTCTTGCTTTAATTTCAATCGAATTAAAACGCTCCTGTTTATTGTTCTGTTTTCAATTGAGTGATTTAGTCCTATGCAAAAATCCTTAGGAGACGATTCAGGTTGTCCTATATTACAAATTTCTTTATAAGCCTGGTTAATTTGAGTGAGTTTGACAGTTTACGTCAAAACTCGACATATGGTAAACACTCTTCCCATGTTTTGATATTTTTCCTAATGATAGCCCTCAACAAAGTTGACAAAGTCCTATTTACTACTTTGATTTGACCATCAGTTTGTGGGTGACACGTTGTAGAAAATAAGAGCTTAGTTCCTAACTTGCACCATAAAGTCTTCCAAAAGTAATTCAAGGACTTAGCATCTCTATCCGAAACAGTTGTCCTAGGCATACCATGTATTCTCACAACCTCCCTAAAGAACAAATCAGCAACATGTGAAGTATCATCCATTTTGTGACATGGAATAAAATGTGTCATCTTAGAGAATTTATCCACAACCACAAATATTGAATCTCTTTCGTGTTTAGACCTAAGCAAACTTAACACAAAATCCATCGAAATATCAATCCAAGGTTCACTAGGAATTGACAAAAGAGTATACAAACCGTTGGACTGCATTCTGGACTTAGCTTGCCTACACATGACACATTTACCACAAATCCTCTCGACATCTCGTTTCATGTGTGGTCAATAGAAGTGTTCCTGCAAAATAACTAAAGTCTTGGCAACTCCAAAATGACCCATTAACCCTCCACTATAGGATTCCCTTACCAATAAGTCTCGTAATGAACAATTAGGCACACACAACTTATTTTCTTGAAACAAGAAATCTTCTTGCCTAAAGAACTTTCCCACACCCTTTTCCTCACAATTCCTATACTCCTCACAAAAATCTTGGTCGAAAGGGTACAATTCTTTAATGTGTTCAAAACCAAGTAATTTTGCGTCAAGAGTAGAGATTAACACGTACCTTCAAGAAAGTACATTAGCTACCACATTCTCCTTGCCTTGTTTATATCGGATGACATATGGGAACGTCTCAATGAACTCTACCCATCGGGCATGTCTCCTACTCAACTTGTGTTGGCTCTTCAGATGCTTTAAGGACTCATGATCAGTGTGAATCACAAACTCCTTAGGCCAAAGGTAATGCTGCCAAGTCTCTAGAGTTCAAACTAATGTGTATAATTCTTTGTCATAAGCAGGATAGTTTTGGGCTGTCCCACTCAGTTTCTCACTATAGTACGCAACACTCCTTCCTTCTTGCATTAAAAGACCTCCAATGCCTATACTTGAAGCATCACACCCAATTTCAAATGTTTTAGCAGAGTTAGGTAAAACAAGTAAAGTCGCATTAGTTAATTTTTTGTTGATGAGTTTGAATGTCTTCTCTTGTTTCCTTTCCCATTTGAATGGAACATTCTTCTTGATGACTTCGGTCAAAGGCACTGCAATGCTGCTAAAGTCCCGAATAAAATGTCGATAGAAACTCGCCAAGCCATGAAAACTTCTTACCTGACTTACGGAAGTAGGCGTTGGCCACTCTTGGATGGCGCAAATCTTTTCTTCATCCACTTGTATTCCTTGTGCACCCACAACAAAATCAAGAAACACAAGCTTATCCATGCAAAAGGTGCACTTCATAAGGTTAGCAAACAACTTTTCCTTTCTTAACACTTCCAAAACTGATCTTAAGTGCTTAACAAGGTCATCGAAGTTTTTGCTATAAATGAGTATATTATCAAAATAGACAACAACAAATCTGCCAATGAAAGCACGCAAGACATGGTTCATTAATCGCATAAAAGTACTCGGTGCATTAGTTAATCCAAATGGCATCACTAACCACTCATATAAACCATGTTTTGTTTTAAAAGCAGTTTTCCATTCATCTCCTTCTTTCATTCTTATTTGACGACAACCACTTTTCAGATCAATCTTGGAAAATACATAAGCAGCATGTAGTTCATCTAGCATATCATCTGAGCGAGGAATAGGATGTTGATACTTTACCATTATATTGTTGATGGCTTAACAATTAACGCGCATTCTCCACGTCACATCCTTCTTAGAAACTAAAATCACCGAAACGGCACATGAGCTCATGCTTTCTCTCACGTAACCCTTTTTCAACAATTCACTAACCTGCCTTTGTAATTTCTTTATCTCATTGAGGCTAGTTCGGTAGATTGGTCTGCTTAGAATGGAAGCACTGGGCATAAAATCGATTTGATGTTCAATCCCTCGAATAGGTGGTAAACCATGTGGAATCTCCTTAGAAATAACATCATCAAACTCCTGCAAAAGAGAAACAACAGAACTAGACAAATCGGAGTCAATTTCATTAGTGTTCAAAAATGCCTCTTTGTACAAAGTACAATCATTGGCTGATTTGCAAACATTGCTTACTTAATTTCACCTGCTTTTGTATAGAAATTATTTTGTTCTCTCTCTAATTTTATCTCAATGGCTGAATTTTGATTTTTTTTTTACTCTCTCAATTTTCTCGGCCTCTCTCTGATTTTTACTCTTTTTCTTTTGTTCATTTTCACTCTTTTTCTTTTGATCACTCTCTTTCTTTTGATCACTCTTTTTATGTAATCTCACTTGATCTTCATAAACTTGCTTCGATGTCTTCGGAACAAGAGTGATGGTTCTCTGATTGAGCACAAAAGAGTATTTGTTGATAAAAGCCGTCATGCTTAACTTGCCGATCAAATTGCCAAGGTCAGCTTAATAACAAGTGTCCAGTTTGCATCGAAACTACATCGCGCAAAACTTCATCTTCATATTTTCCAATGCGGAATGACACAAACACCTGTTTAGTCACCCTTAACTATCCATTATCATTGAGCCATTTACAACTTTATAAGGTCGGGGATGTTTAATTATTGGCAGCCCCAATTTTTCTACCAAAGTAGTGCTAGCAATATTAGTACAACTACCTCCATCAATAATCAAACTGCATAACTTGTTTTGCACGGGGCATCTAGTATGAAAGATATTTTCTCGTTGCACCTCTTCATCTTCTTTGACCTGCACACTTAAAGCTCTTCTTATAACCAACAATTCTCCTTCGATTGCATATTCTTCCCGGTTCCTAGCTTCTCTAAACCTCCCATATCTCCTAGGACTACCCGCTGAATTTCGATCTTCTTCTCCATCAAAACTAGCCTTATTATACTCGTCGTCCTCATCCCTTACTTTCCTCAGTTGAACTCTTTCCCTCCTAAACACATTATGAACGTTTTGCAGCTACGCCATACATTCATTCTCTACCTTATCCAACCATTCATAAACCTGCTCGAATTTACTCCTCATCATTCTTCTCACCTCTTTAACCATAGCCCCCATAAACAACTTCGGATCAGCCACTCCTTGAGCACCATCACCATTGTTATGAGACATTGTTGATCTGCAAAATAAGGTTAGAAACAAAATGCAATGGACCTCATGACACTCCTTCACATGTTTCACTTAAAAGAATAATTCACTCGATTTCACTCGTGTTGCACTCAAAATAATTCGGCTTTTACCCTTTAATATGCTCACCACTCCTGTCTTTTTCCACTCGATATTTCTCTTTCAGTTCTTTTTAAACTAATCAGATAATATCGAATTACTTGTAACAATTCAAAAGTAAAAACACACAAAGACAGCACAAATAAGAATAAACAACAACTGATGAAGTTTTCAAAACTATGAATTTTTTTTTGACGAATTTTTTTTTGATGATTTTTGTTTTGGACAAATTTTTTTCTTTTTTTTTTGGACCAATTTTTTTTCTTTTTTTTGTATGAATTTTTTTCTTTTTTTTTATCCCTCTCTTTTTTTTTTTGGATCCCTCTTTTTTTTTGAAACCCTAGGCAGAAATCAATGGAAAGATGAAAAAAAAAGGAATAGGCAAATCTAATTTAGAACCAAAGCTCTAATAACCAAATAATGAGAACCTCGTCAAGAATAACAAGACCCATCAATAACTAAGGTACCACGACCATTTACAATCAGATTTTTTAGATGAAAAACATCGACCCGTTACTTATGCAGAGGTAAGAACTTTGGTATGTTGAAGACGCCACAAACGGTGGTGGAAATCCCGTTTGATAAGTCGAATTGTGAACGCCACGGAATGATTCCGATAAGTTCGAATAGTTCTTCAAAGAATCAAAGAGAAACTCTCAATTTTTGTGAATAAAACTGTGTTTTTTCTTTCATTCATATATACCTTTAAATAAGCTGATTACAATAAAGGAAAGTATTTAATTAAATCAATCAAGTCCTAATAAATAAAAAAAGTATCTGATTAAATCATCAGCCTTAACAAATAAAGGAAAGTATCTGATTAAATCAATCAGCCCTAACAAATAAATGAAAGTATCTGATAAATCAATCAGCCCTAACAAATGAAAGTAATTGAATTAATCAACCTTAACAAATAAAAAAAAATCTGATTGAATCAATCAGCCATAACAAATAAAGAAAAATATCTGATTAAATCAATCAGCCCCCAAATATGCAGATTTGCTGCTACAATTAGTCCCCAAATCATTCAAATTTGCTACTGCAATTAGGTTGGGTTTGAATCACATTGATGATTCTTTGTTAAAAACATGAGCTATGCTCAATGGGCTGTAAATTTGATTAAAACTAGATTTTTTGAATCAGCCCGTGGTTCCTTGAATTTCTTTACCCGAGCTCTCGTACCTAGACCAACTGGGACTTAGACCAGATCCTTTAATGTCATAATTTCATTTGCATCACCCTTTTCATTAAATAGAGCAAAAATAAGAGTTAGATAAAAAAAAAGTATAAAAGAAAACATGATAGTTATTTCAAGAATGATCATGTTTAAAAAAGAAAAAAAATTCATGAACGATCTAGTTGAAGGACCTGAGTTAGAATAGACTTACTGGCCTCAAATTGGTATTTAAGGTGATGCATGGGGTACTAGAATTATCATCATCTAACATTTTTCTTGAATATTTGAATGTTTTATTAAGATCTTTTATTCTTCCATTCATCCCATCTTATCAATATGTAATGTAATGCAATACTTCTAAAAACATGCACGCATGTGAGAATCTTGCATTCAAAAATAAGAGACATCATAAAATTTTCAATTTGTTTTTTGTCAATTTTGCTTAATCGTTCAACACATGGCTAGAAATTTCATGTGGTTTTCAGTTGCGATATGGAACACGCATGGAGGAATACATACATTTTCTACTTCTTTTTTTTTTTACAGTAGTGACACATAAATTTGTACTT
Organism: Castanospermum australe; assembly: GCA_019955255.1. NCBI lineage: Eukaryota > Viridiplantae > Streptophyta > Magnoliopsida > Fabales > Fabaceae > Castanospermum > Castanospermum australe. Next base: position 167,060 of record NSJW01000938.1, read on the forward strand.
ATAATTTGTTACAAACTAGCAAAAATTTTTATCTTAAACTCACTTTTCGTGGCTTATATGCATTTTCTACTGAACTATCTATGATGTATGAAAATTTAAGGACATTAAGAGAGTCGTCAAAATAGGTCACACATATAGCTCATGCGCCAGTAAATCGGATTATATATTAAGCTTTCCCTGTCTTCCAACTCATTCTATTAAACAAAAGTGAGAACAATTATAAGCAAGTCGAACATATATTGGTATACAAATTAAACAAGAAAACTTGCAGTCTGAACCATTTAAATTGTATTTTTAACTCTTAATGAATTTTTATTAAAATGTTATTTTTTAATCAATTATATAGGTTAGCTCGCTTCACCTATATATATTAATCCTATAAAATTAGAAGTCAAACTATTATATGGTAAAAAAAAAAAACCTTGACTTTTGCAACCCTGCTTCGGTCGTACATATCAATATTGCTTCACACAGTGTTAAGTATACGTTAAAGGTAATGTGTGTTCGAATTTAATTTTAGATTAATTTAATTTTATAAATTTTATTTTAGTTAAAAGTAATTTAAAGTGAAATAATTTATATTTAAAAAAATTACATTTAATATAAAAGTAAAAGAAATAGTTACTTTTGAACAGATAAATTTTTAAAGTCAAAATTATATTTAAAAAATAATATAATATATAAGATAAAAAATATAAAAAAAGCTTTTTAAACCTCTAAAAGCCTATATGAGTAGTGCAAACTCTTTCTAAATATGCCCTAAATACCTAATTAGAAAGTAACGTGCGCGTTATAATCGGCTAGCTAGTTGTTCAAATAAGTAATTATGTACCTCAATAATTAATAAATTAAGAACGAGTTCTCTAATAATTCGAGCAATGAACTATTTTAATTTGCGTATCAAAATCAATCATGCAGATGCCACCGTCATCAACATGCTTTTGGGGGATCATGAAAGTTACGTGCACATATGTGTACGGAGCGTTTTGGAACGAGTTCTACAATAATGTCAAGCTTTTAACTATTTAGTTCATTGCTAATAAAATGAATTAGCAAAAAATATTGAAGCATATAGTTTCAAATTATAGATCTTATATTCACATTTAATTTGTACTGCATAATCTTGCTACAGAATTTCTCTTTTATGTGTGTGTGCGTGTTTTACGGTCCTAGCCTTCAGTAAGGGTTTAATCAAAAGACAAATTATATGTACAGAAAAAAAAAAAAAATCGTTCGATGGGCGCAGTTAGCTTATAAACTGACATTATAAAACCATACTTCAAGTTCAAAATAGAAATGATCGATCAAACGACGTTAGGAATGACACAACAATATATAATAAAATGACAAGGATCAGAGTTTTATATTGTGAAATGCATCATTTGATACGGTCACAACATTTTAATTATCAAACCATGTTTGAGTACTGCATCAATCCACATTATCGCGTAAAGGTTGAAACGCGACTGGGACTGCATCCTACCTGCAACCACAATTTAATAAGCATCTCCACATTATCATCATCACCTTCAATGCAGACTGCAGAAGCAATAGTCAAATCCATCGACTGCATCTGCATGCTCCTTGCACCATGGTGAAGAAGCAGTTTTTGATGGCATTTTTCTCTACGTTTCGATGCTAACAGGGTGCAATACAAGAAGGGACGAACCAAAATAATTAATAAGGGCTGGAAAGTGGATTTTGAAAGGCACTAAGTTATACATAGTGTGGAATGAATTGGAACTTGGAATGGGGAAGAACGTGTTGGACTCGTTCAAGCACAAGGAAACCACGTGGGGATTGTGCACCATGGTGAGCAAGGCCTGTTGCGGATTGCTGATTATATGCGCTGTGGTATCTGGTCCAGACAATTGGAAAATCAGATTCTCAACTAAGCAAACCCGTTGATGCTAGCAGCCATAAGCAAAGTAGATACAGAGTGATGCGCACAAATAGAACCCTATTTGGTCATTCAAAAGTAGAATATCTTTTTGGTTGGTGGAGTGGAAATTAGAGGTCAACAGATGGAATATTTAAGAGAAAGATACATATTGTGCTTGCAAAATTGTGAGATATGGGAATTTTGAAAATTGATGCTGCTTTAAATCAAATGGATGCATAAAAATAATCATTTTGCTGTGTTAAATGAATTGTATGAGCTTGTTAAGGCCTTCGTTTCAAAAGAGAGGACAAGAAAGTGTGAAATGTCAGCACTAATTGTCAGTAACTAATATCTGCTTATAAACTCTGACATTTGTCTATATATTTAACTTATTTATCATACCCACTATTTTTTCTTGAGATTTTTCTCTTTAACAGTAGTTATCTAGTATCATTATTATATGTGTTGCTGAAATTTTAATCCCTTCAAACCTTTCAAATTTTTTGTCATAAAATGTTTCATTGAGCTCGCATATTTTAAAATTTCTATTACAATTATTTAAAAGTCTAGAAATATTTTGGTATAAAGCATATTTTAAATATCTTCGTTTGTTATATGGGTTAGACAAAAATATATATTCTACTGAAATATGGAGTATAGATTATTGATCTACTTAACTTGTATGTTTGACTTTAGAATATTTTTTACCGTTTATTTATTTTTATTGTAAATGCGTGAAATTCTTTTCTATAAAATTGATATTTAGTTTGAATTGATATTAATAACTGTCTCATTTTGGTATAAAAAACCAAGCAAAACGCTACAGCTAATAATAGTTTTTGTTAATTTTGGTGCACCTTGATGAGAGAGTTACTAGCCTTATGCTAAGTTCATCTTGGAATTGTAATAATTATTATTTTTTACATTGTTCATGGGAGCAAATTAGTGTCTTGAAATCCGAGATTATTTGAGGGCCGCCTCTGAGGTCACGAGCATCATTTAATACTAGCGACATATCGAGAACAAAGTGCCTTAAAATTTAAAAATATTTTAGGGCCATTTTTTGAGTCCTGGACATGTAATATAATCTTGTTGGTAGTTTGCCACTTATAGCATTTCTCTCTATTGTCTTAAATATGAATATTTTTCCAGTGAAGTTTATTTGTTAATCTAAAATTGATTATTCATTCTATATGTGTTTAAGTATTTGTTACTATGTTTTAAGTAGATAAGTACTTCACATCTGTATTACTTATTTGTGACATCTTAATAAATTACTTCCTGAGAATGACAGGTTGTTGACATTTATAAAATTTTAATGTTAAGTATTGCGTTCTCCTAAGCTTTTAGGAAATTATTTTTTTGGTTTAGTAGATTTAGCTATTTACTGACACATTCCTTATTTTTGTATTTTTTTTTCAAATAAAGGGAAAGAGATTACTTCTAGTTTGGACCCTCCTTTGCTCAACTGATGTGTCTATTTTGGTGAGGCCACACTTGTCTAAGTGGGCATGCTTAGTTTTCTTTCTAATAATTATGATCTGTGTAGAGAAATGTGTGAAATTTTTTTGTATACTTAGAGTTTTCTCTATTGCTTACAGATAGGATCCACGCATTTGTCTCATTTTATTATATTTTATCATATTTTGTTGAGTTCCTCATGTTTTAGACCATATGAATTGATTTTGTATGAAAGTTTCTTTGAATAGCTTGAGACTGGAATAGGTGACATTCAATGATATGCTTATGGACCAAGTAAGTAAAATTTAAATTGTGTGATTTGTTTGTATTTTGGAATGTCAAGTTCTTAAGGGAAAATTTGTCTGATTTTATGTAAAAATTATATGTATTTTATCATTTGATTTGGTAAATGAATATCGAAAAACTTATTAGGTTGATAAGTCCATCTTATGAGAGGATCACGATTCATGAATTTAGATTGCGACAAAGTTACTTTTAAATAAACTCAAATCTTGGTCTCTCATATACATATATATTATATATGTGTTAGAATTTGCTCACAGATAGTAAGTACCGAAGCACAGTGAACTAGAAATCATAGTCTTGCTAGTGAAGATTTTTGCAAGTTCAAGTTCATCATAATGGCATCAGCTTTCTGAATACTCAAGAGTATGTCTCCCTCCACATTCTCAATACCTGCATCAAATTGAACTTTAGTTCTTTAATTGCAAAATATTTCCACAATATGTAAGATTTATTATGCTATAGCAGCATAAAATGGGGAATTCTTTGTGGCAGCAGGCAGGTTAAAGTTTACTCCGCCGATAAATGAATACATGGTTATGATCATGTCAGAGAGTAGATTCAATTTCACGGGCTAGTTCAACTAAGGAAGTCAGTCCCTCAAATCCTTTGTATGTATGAATCACTTTTCACATATAATTTTGGAGAAATAAGACATGGATTTCTTATTTTAATAAACTGCTACCTTCTAGGACAAAATCATGCTGGTGTAACCTACAGAAAAAGATAAAGATGAAAGATGAAAGATGAAAGAACATTAATTGAACTATAGCTGACTATAAGTTGAAGGCTTGACAATTCGCACCATGCACACACAGATATGTTTGTCAATAGGCTTTGATTACTTCCTCATACCAATTTGTCACAATTATTAATCAGAAAAATTTACTATGAAACTAAATACGACACAGTTTTTTTCTTTGGCAATGAAAAGACTAGATGGCATTGTTCAAAATGATCATTTGTGTGTGCATAAATGAGTATGCAGCTGGCATACCAAACATCAGAAGTGAAAGAAGCCTTGTTGAATTTAACATAAAACTAACCAGCTTTTTGAGTAGACTCATGGTTTTAAATTGTAGTTTGGAACCTCAGTCGTAGTTGCAATATTATTATTGCAGGAGTTTCTATATATGCAATTATCAATTACATCAACCGCATCTTTTTTGTAATTGTCTATAATTTTTATAATGGCAACATAATTACAACTGCGATCATAATTTAAAACCATATAGTAGAGCAAGTAAGCAGGTTATTACAAGCATGATGGCGAGACTTCGATCTACGCAGGAAGTTGCATATGAATTCTTTATTGGGAGTTGAGAAACTATCCCAGATGATGAGATTTGAGCTCCAAGACCAGGTCAAACTATAAACACCATCACTCATCAAGTCTGACTACATTGTATCTATAATGATCTTTGCTCAAGCTGTTGAGCTTTAAAGAAAATGAAGCCTGGATAGCAGATGATAAAATCAAGAGGGGTGGTTGGTTCAATAAATCAGTGAAAACTTTTTCAACTTAAATGATTCTTAAGACTAAAGCAATTGCATAAGTCAATTACTAAAACAATAAGTCAATGGATTGGCCTAGTGGTTAAAGAAATGTGTTTTTTGCCTTAAACTACTTACGTTGACCTAGGGGTGTGCTCTGGAGCCTTGAGATTGCTTAAGGAGAGATTTAGTTTTAGTTGACTTTTAGGTTGACAATTGAAATTATGAATTCATAATCCATCTATATCTAATTTAATCCATCTAATTATAATAATAGATTTAATAGATTTGAATGCATTAGATTCATTTTAGTTAATAAATAGTTAATGGACTAACCAAAGTATTTATTAGACCCAATAGACATATGGTTTAAAGAATGGAATGGATTTGGATATAGAATATATCTATATGCATCCAGTTGAAGATAGATGAATTAGATACCTATTTATTAAAATAGATTAATAAATAGATTAGATCATATTCATTAAAATTAATTATGAATAGATTAGATAATTTTAATAATTTTTTAATGAATCTTAAATGAATTATTAATTTATTTTTTATTCACATTAATGATTCAATTCAAAATATATCTAATCCACTCATTTGCTATTGCTAGTTGATGTAAAAATCGAATGAAGAATACCCTTACCATAAAAAAAAATATTAATACATATAAAATGTTCATTGATACAAAATAAATCAACACAATTGATATGATAAATGATTTCACTGCCATTTAATTTCAAATAAACATAATAACACCTTACACCTGAAATATAAACTTAAACTATAATGTTGCATGATATACTTTTTTTTTATGAAGAAATCATATGAATATTTAGATTACATGCGGTTTTTAAAAATTTTTTTATCGAAAAACCATGTAAAATTGTGGAATCAAAGTTAAGAGAGAAAAGGAATATGATATAGCAATGAAACGGGATATAAGGAGAAATGCTAACGTACACTCATGCCGCAACGAAGGCTTTTACAAAGTGACCCATTCTTTTTTATTTAATATAGAGAAATACTAACCTAAATTGATTCATGTATAAGTTAACATCTTACATTATTTTGTTTTTATAAAAATATCTATTTGTCTTTTTCTAATCAACTTAAATGATTATATTTACTTTAATCATTGTCAACCTCATATTAATTTATAAAATTGATATTTATTAAGATAGAAAAATTATGAAATTGATAATTATTAGGAGAAGGAAATAGTTATTTATTTATGAGGTTAGAGGGTAGTTATGAGATTGATAATAACTAAAATAAATATGGTCGTTTAAGTTAATTAAAAATAATAATAATATATTTTTATCTAAGAAAAAAAAATGAGTGTAAGATTAACGTTCCCTTTTAATATATGTGCAGACAAACTCACAAAGCTAAGGTCACAATCATATGTGAGGACAGAAAGCCAAGCTTCTTTCTCCTGCTACTATAGAAACTTTGCTGAAATTTTGCTAAGTTCTAATGCTACAGACTACAATGTTACCTTTTTATTCAATGGGCTGTTTCAAATTACCATTCTCTTTATGCCATGATAGCATGAAATGCACAACATCGTCCAAAACTTTTTGGTAGAGTTCTTCTAAATTAAATCAAAATACTCGTTACACTAGTTGGTGGAGAATGTATGCTCCCAAGAAATGCTGATAGTGATGGGGGCTTTTAATTGGTCTCTGTCGGCAAAATAGGAACAATAGGATGCTTATTAAGTAAAAGTATATTACGTCTTAGCGAAATTTTATTTATAATATTAAGAGTTTAAATTTTAAAATTATTTTAAAAAAGACTTTTATCATATTACTTTTAATTTAAAACTATGTGAAATAATTATTTATATAATTTATGTAATCAAAAAATAATAATAATGTCCGAATAGGTGAATTTGAATGAGGATTTTCAAAATCTTTCCAGGCATCTTTGTTAAGGAGAAAAGATGAATTTTACAAAGTAAATTAGGAAAGAAGAAGACTAATAAGGGTTTTAAAGGAGTAACAAAAGGTGAAAATCCTTTTAATGGATTGATGTCTTGCAAAAATGATACTTGAACTGTAACTTTTAAAATTGAGTAACATTAGAATTTAATTTTGATATATTATAAATGTGAAAAATTTTACATTATTATTCAATTATGAATTGTCAAATCATTAAAAAAGTTTAATTAAGATAACGATTACTTAAAAAGTTAAATGTTAAATAAGATATAATTGAATAATAATGTAAAAAAAAATTTAATGATAATAGATCAAAATTAAATCTATAATATAATATATATTTGGTATTAGTCTGAATATCCTTATTCTTTGGGTGTGAGATTATTCACGTTCAAAGTATTAAAACTGTCCTTCTCAACACAACATTTTTGAAGAGTTTGAACTCCTTGCAGAGGCTCCTTAATCACTTAACTTAGGTTTACATACTACTTGAGCCACAACTTGTTAGTTATATATTAATTATTAAACTCAATGTAATTGGTCTAGTGATTAATGAGATGTAATCTTTACTATGATTATTCAAGTTCAAATCTTGAGTTAATACCTAAGAAATAATTCTCCTGAAAACATCATATTGATTGAAGACATCATATTGATACTAGGAATGCCCCTTTAAGATAATTTCCAAAGAAACTTTGTCTTGATTAATATAAAAATTGAAGAAAAAAAAATCCATGCCGTAAAAGAAAATGAACATATTAAGAAATCATTTCGAAATCACCCCTTTTAATAAATAGTTAGTAACAGAAAAAACACAAAAGGGTCGATTGCGGTAGAAAAGAAATTAATTATTATAATAATTACTTGAAAAGATAAGTTGTTATTAATATATAATTAAATAATAATATAAAAAAATTTATATTGTCGGTGGATAAAATTTAAACTCTTGATTTAATTTAATTTTTTAATTATAGTAAAACTAATTAATTCATTCCACATATGGATAGTAAATAGATGGATTGAAAATATTTTGTATTGAATCACTAATTGATGAATAAAAAATAAGTTAATAATCGATTTAAGATATATTAAAATTTTTTTAAAATTATTAAATTTATCAATAATTTATTTTAATAGATGATATCTAATCTATTCAATAATCTATTTTAATGAATGAATATTTAATTAATCTATACTTAACTAGATACATCTAAACTCTTTCTATGTCTAAATATATTTTATTCTCTAAACCATATATATATATATATATATATATATATATATGTAAATTTATTAGATCTAATAAATATTTTAGTTAGCCAATCAACTATATATTAATTAAAATTAATTCAATTTATCCAAATTCATTTAATATATTATTATAGAAATTGGTTCTTTTAAAATGAGAGATTTATTTTAGACTGTAGAGTGATGAATATTAACCATTGATGAAAAAATCAAGAAGTGAATTTTAAAAATATCATAGTTTATTATACATGTACATATATTTTATTATAATCTCAACCGTTAATTTTATCATTAATAGTTAGTACTTATCACTTTTTCCTGTAAAATAAATTCTTTATTTTAGAAGAGTTAAATTTATTACTATAATTAGATTTGATTTAGATATAGATAGAATAGATATATAATGAATTAATGGATTTAATTACCACTCTTAATTTCAAATGGTTTTCTTTCTTAAAATGACTTGATTTAAATTATAAACACTCTTAGAGAAACTCATTATTAATTGTTAATTTTCATAATAACTTTTTTTTTATACAAGTACTTCAACTTTAAAATTTATAAAATTCAAGTAACCATTAATAAAATATTTAACAACTTCTTGTATCAACAGGGGGGAAAAAACACACACGATTACCATGATAATCCCCTAATTTTTTTTGGGGAGTATGATAATCCCCTAATTAACCACTAGCCTAGTTGTTTTCTTTTTTCTACACGTGGCTCTTAACTATAGGCCCTTCAGTCAATTTCTCACACTGCTGTGCAGCTGATCCTATGACTGGACTGGACTTTTCTTTTCTGCGTTTGGTCTTCGAGAAAGTGAGAAATTTTCCCATCTTTTTTCCCGAGAAAACCCTAACCATCCGAACGAGCTGCGAGAGTTGCCCTCCTTCATTCCCTTGAAGCCGCCGCTGCGTCTGTCTTCGATCAGATGCAGTCGGATTCTGTGATCTGACCGGCGACACCAGTCGGTCACCCATAAGATCGGATTGTCATCTTTCCGTCGTAGCAGGTAATTGTTCTGTATGTTTTCTTAACTAAAATGAAAGTGCACACTCTCCTGAAAATCAACTTATTATTTGTTTCTTGCTTCAGTGTAAGAGGACTTGTGTGCTCAGTTCTTGCAAGTGCTTGAAAGTGATTTTAGCTGAATTGATCTCTTTCTTGGTTTTGGGTGGTTTTGTTTGTGTCATTGTCAAGAGTGAGCATTTAGGACCAGAGTGACTGAATATTGGGTTTTGATTAATCTGATGAAAGTGAAGGAGTAGCAATTTCGGCATCTTGTGGTTAGAATCTGAATTTGCATTGCCAGAAATAGCTGGATATTTATATATGCAATGTGGTCAACTTATTCCAATTTGCATCCATGGAGCATGGGATTCTCAAATCCCCATCTTCAGTAGCTTATTACAATTTTTTAAATGGCAAACGTACCCACTTTCTCTGTATTCTCTAATTCTCTCTGCTCCTCACTGATTCTTGCTGATCTACAACCAAAATCAAAATTTTACTGCAACTTTTTCTATATTTCCTTTGTAATTTTGAAACCAATGATGAAGTTGTGGTTGGAAAGGCTGCTCGTGCTTCATCGTCACAGCATTTTGAGGACTTACTCACGGGAGAAACCCATCGCTGGTGAAGCACAGGCAGTTCATGTTTGATTGGCAGAGCTCAGTATGCTGGCTCCTTCAAAGCCATCTTGAGGAGCTTGTCCATGTCATTGCTGCTGCTTAACTTTTCCACAGTTTTCTGGCACTCGAGAGAGAGAGAGAGAGAGAGGGAGAGAGGGAGGGAGGGAGGGAGGGAGAGAGGGAGAGAGAGAGAATGGGTGTGATTTTCTTGATTTTAGATCTGAGCACAGTGTTGGCGAGAGCAACTGATTGGATGTACAAGGGAGAAAGAGCCAATAAGATCTGAGATTAAATGGCACCACTTCTTCAGATTTTCTGATTGTTTCTCTGCCACCAAATAAACCAAAACAAAACTGAGGACGAGAGACAAAATGCGATAGCATCAATGGCAGTCTTGGCAGAAGATTAATTATTAACATATAATTACTTAGTTACCTGGGCAAGTGGGAATTGAATACCTGGGTTTAGATTACCTAGTTATTTTAGGCTTGGCCTGGTTAAACTCCAATTTTAGTTTGAGTTCAGCTGAGCCTATCTCTAGTTGAACTTAAGTAGCTCATACATTTCTTGATTAGTACTAATATTCTTAAATGTTATTGAAGCTTTTTCTTTTTTCTTTCTACCATAACAGAAGAGAGAGTAGTAGAAATTTATCATTGCTAGCAACCAAAAAGTTACATAAACTTTATTTTTAATGATTAATATATTTAATTCAGGAGTTAACACTTTACCTGGGTTGGACTCCATGGCTCTTTATTTTTTATAGAAGGACTTCATGGTTCTTTCAGTTGCAGGAAACTCTGTCAGCAGCACTATTGGGGATTTGGGACTGGTAGTGATAAAAGACTGACTAATTAGTGTGGCTGGATATGGGAAGGTCTGTTGGATGCATTGAAGATTGAGATTGAAATCTTAAAGCATCGAAGAAGAAAGAAAAAGAAAAGAATTTATAGATTTGGAGGCTTATTCACGTGCGTCATGCCAGAATTTTTTAAAGCAGGCTGGGTACTACAATAAACATCAAAAAAATGAATATATCTTGGTTGTGTGACTTTGTACATGTAATTGAAGTCAAGAACATCCAACTCATGGTTTGAATAGTAATACAAACCTTAGAAACAGCCTTGTGGAACCTTTCTTGCCTTTCTTGATAGTAAAAGAGATTTTATTATAGAGAAAAAGAGGAAACTACAAGTTGGGGGAGTTTAAGATATCCTCCAAACTGGAAAATTCTAGACACAACAAGGAATGAGAAAAACAAAAAAATTCAGCAAGGCTGCCCTGTCTCTCTGCATATAAAAAATAGCACAGACCCATTAAATAATCTTGAGAAAACCACCAAGAGAAGCCATAAACATAATCCCATCCCATAACAAGTTAAGGGGCAAAGAGACATTCTTAAAGATGTGAACATTCTACTCCAATCAAATGCACCAGAGGATTGCATAACCTGCACAAAATTTTAGCCTCCTTACTTTTAACAAAACCTTTATAATGAATCATCAGAAACTCCTCTGAAAGAGGACATACCCGGTGCTGACCAAAAACCCCAGAAAGGTTGTTCAATAGGAAACTATTCTCCTTACAATGCATATTAGAAGTGGCTTGTATTTAACTATGGGCGGCTTGGCCTGACTTGAAGCCATCTGTGCTACCCGACAAAGATATTTCAAGGAGATTTGTGGTGGAAGTGGGGGGACTAGGCTGATAGGCCTAAAATTGCAGCCTGCCACTAACCTTGGCAGGGTTGCACAGGGAGGGGGCAGGGACAGCCCCCACGGCATGGACCTATCGATGTATTGTAATATCAATAGTTAGGACGTAAAGTGTACTAAATGTCAGCAACATTGAGGATTATGTGTATTGGGATTAGGGTTTAAGTGTTGAGCGGCTACTTGTAATCTTCATTGATCACAATGATTTCCTCTCAGTTTGGCCTTTGGATATAGGCCTATAGTTCATTGTAGCCTGTAGGTAGAACCACATTAAATTCCGTGAGTATTTCTCTTCTCCCTGTTTTCTGTTTGTGCAGTTGGTTACAACAAGGCTCACTGTTTTTGGACTAGTTATGCACATAACACATCGGTTGAAAGAGCAATGTGAGGCCTACGAATCTGCAAAAAGTCATTTGTATTAACAGCATCGTGGAATATGTCAATATGGATATAAGGAGGCTGTTGGGCTCCTGATTTAACTGGACTAAAGATTCTGATGATAATTTGATTTGATTATTGAACATTTAAATTTTCACTTGTTCTCATGAGACTTAGCATATCTTTTAGAGCATCAGAGCTGTGATATAGCCATTTGCTCAAGTAGCATATCTTTTAAAGGCACAACTGCCAGATTAGCAAAAATTCATTTCTTCAGTTTGAAAAGATCTGTATTGCTGTTCACCCTATACAATATAGAATGTATAAGTAGGAGAAAATCCTAGCTTGTACTCTGTTGCCAGTAACTTGATTTTGTATGAATTAACCAAATAATGATCTGCATCAGTTGCCTCAGAATCCAAGTATCAGGAGCATGTTTTTGTGAGAGGCTCTATGTCCGTATCAAGTAAGTTTAGTCCGAAGGCTGGACAATATAAGTATAACACTGGAATTCCTTACTGATGCTCATAACTATTACGTTAATAGACAGACTATGTCAAGTAGGTAATCCGTGAACATTTTAAATACAACTCTGTGGCTCCAGAACCTTGTGTAGTATTCTCAGAATGCCATTTATTATTCAATTGATGCAGAATGCATAAGCATGGGATTTCAATTTATATTACTTTTTCAGTTCCGTGGAAAAAAAATATGCCTTAGTTACTTCTGGAATATGAGCAATGTTAATCTAAACTATTCATTAGATGAAACCTTCATTTCCTTTTCTTTTGTTCAAGTAAAATTATTAATTGATATTTGATGGAACATGGAATTATGGTTTCTTTAGGATGCAACCTTTTCTAGGCGTGCTGCATGTGCATGTCTACACACAAAGAGGGTCTGTGCAAGGCGTGTTTAGTTCAGCTGTCTTTATAGTATCTTAATAACCAAATAAAAGTGTGTTTGGACTGTCATATTGCACTGTGCGAATCCAATTTCATGTGTGAATGATGTTTGGCCAATTATTTGGCCGATTGGGTACCAATATCTAAAATTTATTCTGAGCCTCATGGAACAAGAGAAATATGTTCAAGAAGAGGATTTTCTTACTCCTGGTTGAACAGATGTTTGGCCAGAATGTATTCTGACACATTGTACATGATCTTACAAATTTGTCCTTGCTAACTTAAAAAATTATTTTTATGTACTTGTTTTAGCAACTTCACACTCCAAAATAACTTTATCTCGCACTATTCAAACAAAACTCTTTTTCCAAAATTAATTCTTTCAAAATACATTCTGCTCAAAAGTAATTGTACATTAGTTGTCCTAACACACTGGAAAAGTGACAGCTGATAACAAGCTTCTGTTTGTGATTATTGATATTACATTATGCATCTATGATTCTACAGTTTGTTTCTTATTCCTTCAGGACTACCATTTGTTTCCTTTTTATTCTTTAAAACTTTTAATAATTTCATGGTTCATATTATATTTAAAAATTTAAGTAAATGGGGATAATACTATTAAAATAAATATGTATGATGATGCATGCATTATTGTATTGAACAGTGTTCAATTTTGTATTGTCTGTATGTAGAAATGGAGCACTATGATCTGCAAGGACAAAGAAGGGATATGAAAAACAAAGGAAGAAATGTTGTGTGGTCAATTGCAATGGATAAGTGTCTAATTCAAGCCCTGGCTGTTCAGGCAAAAAATGGAAACAAAATTGACAAATGTTTCAACGAAAATGCGTATACAGCTGCCTGTGTAGCAGTAAACACTCGTTTCAACTTGAATTTGAATAATCAGAAAGTTATCAACCGTCTGAAGACAATTAAGAAGAGGTATAAAGTAATAAAAGATATGCTAAGTCAGGATGGTTTCAGGTGGAATCCAAATACAAAGATGATAGAGTGTGACAGTGATGAGCTTTGGAAGAGATACGTTGCTGTAAGTCTATCTTTCATCTTTCTCACTCCTTGATAGTTTATGAATTTATTTAAAATACCTATCTGGTGTTCTCGAACTCAATGGATAGGCACACCCTGATGCAAGAGGATTCCGCGGAAAGCAGATAGAGATGTATGATGAACTTAAAATTGTTTGTGGAAATTATCAGGCCCCTAGCCGTTGGGCTAAGATGAAGGATGGAAGCCATCTAATGGACATGAAGAACTGTGAGGATGAATCAGCGTCCTTTGTTTCTCCCAGTTCAGAAAACATGAGTGAGTCAGATGGAACTGAATCATACACTGGGCCTCCAGAGTATGGCCAGATGCCGGATGGCTTTCAAGAGCCTCCTGTGGTCCAGCCTCTTAGACAACTTCCCAAACGGCCTCGAGCCTCAGATGCTCTTCAGGATGCATTGATGGCAGTGGCATCAAGCATCCGGCGCTTGGCCGATGCAATGGAGCAGAGCAAATACTCAATTGATGCAACTGAGCTATTGCAGGCGGTGATGGAGATAGATGGGTTGGAAGAGGGTTAACAGATGTACGCATTTGAATATTTAAATGCTGATCCTATCAAAGCCAGAGCCTTCCTGACATACGATGCTCGGATGAGAAAGATATACCTGTTTAAACTGTTTTGGTGGTGGAGGTGAGGATGACTGGTGTCTTGAACGTTTTTTGGTGTATAGAATATATCTGGGGACTCTGTTGATAGGATGTTTTCCTATTGTTTGAGCAAATTTTCATTGTTGTGTTGTAAGGAGAATGTATAGATTCTGAACATTGGTAGGAAGCCAGGCACGGTAGAAACATTTTGTTGCCTCTTCCAAGTAAATTTCTCGAATTCTCTTTTTTCCCTCATTCATTTTCACTTTGACCTTACAACAATAACAACGGAGCCTTATTTTACTGGGGGGCTGCATGGATCAAATGATGCTATTGGCTCTATCAAAATTTTCACATTACCAGATTTATTTCCCCCACCCAACAGTGGTTCTACATTTCATCTGCTTAAGGTTATCTAGGGAACCCTGTTATTATTATGAAACTAGAGGGTTCTCGAAATATAATTCCTAGTATTAATGTAAAACTATAATGCTTTTCAGGTTATATAATTGTGTGTTTTAAGGGTGAGGGTTCTCCTCACTTCAGCCGAGGATAAAATGACAAATAATAAAAGGCAATGATGAGACGAGAATCTTCCAAAGGCAAGTGAGCTATGTTAAATGCGACAGAATTTTTGCCGTATTTATGATCTATTGTGTATGAAGTTTTAAGTGTATGATGGTCCCAATTATTCCCTTTAAAGGTTCCTCAATCTCTTCTCTAGGCTTCAGCCTTCAGGGAAATGTAAGTTACTCTAGCGTTGCAACATCATAACATGTTTATAGGAGAATTTTTGGACCCTGACTACTAATTACTTCTTGCCCCTTTTTACTCCAGTGACCTCTTGAGTAACGTCCACCACAATGAGCATTCTTTTTTTCTAATTCGACCAACCCTCATTCCTTGGATGATTTTCTTAAGAATTACGGACTAATTTTGTCCACATGTTGTAGATAGAATTCCCCAGTACATCACAATAAATTGTTGGCTAAAATACATAAAAAAAAAGAAAAAAAAACCACTAATTATAGGTCATTTGTTGAAAACTTTAATGTATTTTAAAATTTATTAACACAACTCCTTAAACTTATTAGAATGTGCAAATTGAACCCTCAGGTATATGAGCGAAAATCTCTCTTGGTGAGTTTCAAATCTCAAGGAAATTTTTTGCAAATGATCTATAGTTGAAGAAATTTTTTTGTAATTTAGCCTAAATTATTAGTAGTCTGAACTCCAAAAATATGACTCTTAAGTTTTAACTATCCGTGCAAACCGAAACAAGAGAAATATAAATGCATGTTTATCATTTATATAAATGCAGAAGTAATGTACAGTGCTCAAAAAAAATGTCTTAAGGGGCGGTGTTTGTCTCAAGCTTATTGCAACTAAATTTCTCAGATATAAAAAGAAAGTTTAAAGAAAATAAAAAAATAAAGGGTGTTTCCCATATTTTAAATTATAAAATTTTTGCTATGAAAATATCTAATAAAAAGGAAATTAAGAATCAATATTAATGGAGAAAATTCTAAATGGGCTGAATTTATCAATCTGTGGCATTATCCTTTTAATTATGGTATTAGAAATTTTCTTCTCTTTTCATTTTTGGTAATTTAATTTTTTTGATAAATTTAAGAATTGCCACCATAACTTGAGTTTATGCTTTTATTGAATTTTCACCCCACTCCAATCACTTGAGTTATACTCAAATTATTGAAGCAATTTTAAAATTATTAAGACAAAAAAGCATTTTCTTTATTTTCATTCATTTCATGTAGAATTATCTTTTAACATTAATGAAATGTGTTTCTACCGTTTAATAAAGAAATCTCAAGAGATAATATAAAGCCTCCTCTCTAGACTCAAGCACCAAAAGCTATGCAACAACTCAAGAATCTAGCAGCATGGCCAGTGATAAAACAGAGCATTAAAATGGTCGCTGATGTGGTCAAGGTTGATCCAAATAAAGCAGTCTTCTTGGGTTGCCATCTTCATTGAGGTTGTCCTTTCAGGTCCCTCAGGTTGTGTTGAGTTAGAGGCTCTTGTAGGAGGCATCATGGTTGAATGATAACAAGAATGGCATCAATGGATTCACCAGTAATCCCCACAAGAACAGCTTCCATTCTTAAAATGATGGAACCGACGCATATCGCGCACTATAATTTCCCTCCCTGTCACAAGTGAGACGTACTTGGTGGCATTATGGCAATCACCACAAACTCTCAGATTCTTCCTGATGTGTATTGTTGTACCAGGGCTTGTATTCAGAAGTCCAAAAGCAATAGCAAGCCTCTCACTATGACTACTGAGCAACTGTTCCTTCACATCTTCTTCCACATCATGAATTGAATTGGTGTCAGGCACATAACCAGCAGCCCTGATCTCATCTCCTAGAGTCTCAAGAAAAGCATAGATTCTTTTGGATTGAGGATGATCAGTGCTTCCTGAGTAGAATGTGTGAACTTCATTTCTCAACTCCACCAAGCTGCAGCCTGGAGTTTTCTGGAGCCCCTTCTTCTCCATGGCTGTCCTCACCCTGGCCACTTTGTCCCACATTGAAGCAGAGGCATACATATTGGCAAGCAATACATGATACCCACCCTCATCTGGGTCTAACTCAAATAGTTTGTCTGCAGCCTTCTCTCCCAATTCTACATTTTTATGAATTTTGCAGGCACCTAGCATTGCTCCTAAAACAGTAATCCCCGGTTTGATAGGCATCTCCTGGATGAAATTCCAAGCATCATCTAGCCGGCCAGCTCGACCAAGGAGATCAACTATGGCGCCATAGTGATCCATTTCAGGCTCTAAGCCATAATCTTCCTTCATGCTTTCAAAGCAGTGGAGGCCCTCTTCCACAAAACCTGAGTGACTACAAGCTGAGATAACAGACAAAAATGTTATATCATTTGGCTTAACTGTACCCTTCTGCATTTCATTGAAGAGATCTATAGCTGCTTTTCCAAGGCCATGTGTCCCATATCCATCAATCATTGCATTCCATGTTATCACATGTCGCTCATCCATCATGTCAAAAAGCTTTCTTGCAGTTTGGATAGCTCCGCATTTCGCATACATGTCAACGAGAGCAGTGGTAACAAAAACATTCTTGTCCATACAAGTTCTTATAACAAGACAATGAATCCACTTAGCCTGGCGAGTAACTGATAAGTCTGCAAGAGCAGTAATTACACTCACTAATGTAAAGGAATCAGGTTTAACATCGTCAGATTGCATCATACAGAATATATTTAAAGCCTCATTTAAACACCCATTTTGTGCATAACCTAATATCATGGCATTCCATGAGACGTTTGTTTTCTCCTTCAAATTATCAAATATCGAGGCTGCAATATCAACTCTCTTACACTTTGAATACATGGATATTAAAGAGTTCATAACTGACACATCAGAATCAAGTTTAAGTTGATCCAACAATTTATGAACGAATTTCCCACGTTCAAGATCACCTAAATTAGCACAAGCATGTAAAGCTCCCATCATGGAAACATTTGTAGGTTCCACCCCTTCATCCAACATCTTTAGAAAAGTTGCAAATGCTTCTTCAGATTCACCATTTTGTGCATAACCATCAATCATGGAATTCCACGAAACAACAGTCTTGCTACTCATCCCCTTAAAAACCAACCTTGCAGCCCTTACTGACGCACATTTGAAGTACATATCTAGAAGCGCTGTTGACACATTAACCAGAGATTCAAAACCTGATCTGAAAACATAACCATGAATAGACTTTCCAGTTCTCAAAGACTTGATATCTGCCACAGCCGGCAAAATACTCACCAACGTGATAGAATCAGGCTTTTGGCCAGCTTCCTGCATCAGTGAAACTAACTGTACAGCTCTCTTGGCCAAGCCATTCTGCGCGTATCCAGCAACTACAGTATTCCAAGAAACCAAGTCCTTTTGCGGCATTCTCTCAAACATCTTATATGCATCATAAATCTGTCTGCACTTTGCATACAAATTCACAACTGCAGTCATGGCGAACAAATTGGACTCATACCCACTAGTTATTAGCTGCCCATGAATCTCTCTACCCCTCTTGAGGTCCAAATTATCGCCACACAATTGCAACAAGTAAGTGAAATCATACACAACAGGTCTAACCTCATCACACTTCATTCGAAGGAAAAACGACAAGGCGTCACCTAAAGTTGAGTTTTTGGCATACCCTTTAAGCATAGTGTGGTAAAGCACATCGAGCTTGTTCTGAACAGGCTCGAAAACACGAGCTGCTTCACTGATGCTGCCATATTTGCAGAACAAACTGACAAGCTTGGTCTGGAACAAGTGCTCATCATAGAAGCCATTCTTGATGATGAGAGGCAAGATTTGGTGGAGCTCTTTCATGGAAGTGCAGAGTTCTAAGAGTATAGCTGAAGGGTGCCTATAGACATGGGAAGGGATGTAAATTCTTTGGTAAAGGGGGTGGTGGGATGTAGGAGAGGCCAAGGAGGAGTGGGTTGTTGCAGGGCTTGAGATGGTGTTTTTATTGGCAAACGGTAAAGGAGTTAGAGCCAACACCTGCGAGCTCATTCTTCTCTGTATGCCTTTCTCACTTGGGATTCGCAAGCACCTAGTTCTTACAGATTCATGCTTTCGAATGTCAGAAGAGTGAATGCAAATACGTATAAATAATGCTTCATATTTATAATTATCAATTCTATTTATAAATTTTTGTAGTGGTATAAAATTTATATAAACTAGGTTAGCAAATGTACACGGAATAATATAAAAGATAATATAATTTATTAAAGTATATAAATAATAAATAAAGAATAATTAATTTAAAAAATTTATATCATAATTTTATGATAAATAATTAAAAGAGTTTAATTAATAAAAATAATTTATTTATGTAAAATTAATTAATGCATAAAGCATTAATATTGCCGTTGTGTATCAATCAATTTAAAAACTTAAACTATGATATAGAAAGTAATTAATAATTAATTATTTATATTTTATTATATAATTTTACAATGTATTTTGAATAATGTAAAATTTTTTCTTACAATAATTACCGTTCCTTATTTCTTACAATAATTTTCTTATAACTATAGTAATTAATTGTTTATATTTTATTATATAATTTCATTTTGTACTTTAAATAATTACCATTTTATTAAATAAATTCATTGACATCTAATTTCCACCATCCTAATATTATATAGTTATCAAATTTGAATATTCTCTTGTTATAGGACTATTTAGTTGAAAAGATATATACAAATTAAATATATTATGACCCATCATAATAATTTATAAATCTCACTTTTTATATTTAAAATTTTTTATTTTTTTTTCTTTTTAAAAAGATGCTCTCTCCTTATCTATAGTTACTTTTATCTTCTTTTATTTTATATGAGCTTTTCATTATGAATGTGTTATGTATCAATTTAATAGCTAAAAGTACATCGTATAATTTGGTGAGCAATAATTAATTTTTTAACTCTTTTAAAGTAAATGGTTTACTTTAGAGAATAAAGTGAGAAGTATTAATCATTAATAAAAAAATTAATAAAATAAATTTTGATAACTTTATATTTTGTTATATATGTGCATGTAAGTTATCATGATTTTAATAGTTGATTTTCTCATCAATAGTTTATATTCTTCACTTTACTTTTTAAAATGAACCTTTCATTTTAAAATAATTAAATCCATTAACTAAGTAAATCCTAACAGTCTTTGACATTAATCAATGGATGAATATCTCCAAATTTTTACATTAAATATTGTATGATATTTAATATTAATGGAAAAGGAGATTGTTTCATATTAATTCTCTTTTATATTAATGTCTAATTTATTAAAATTTGAATATGATTGAATAAATGATATTAAATATGTATAATTACATCGATCATCATTAGATATCCATTTTAACATAAATCAAGGAAACATACTTCAAAATTATCATTTGTTAGATATTTTTATAATAAAGCATTTATTTGAGTCTTTTAGTTGACGAAAGAGATTTGAATTGCACAATTCTATTATCCAAATTAACACATTTGTATATTGAAGCTATTATCATTTATATTAATTATATATCAATTATATTAAGTAATTTATCTTCAATTAGAGAAGAGCATTATTATCCCTTAATGGTCAAATAATTTTTTAAAATTTCACTTGTCAAATATTTTTGTTTTAAAGCATTTATTGAGGTCATTCAATTTATAAGAGGGATTTGAATTGGACAATTTCTTGAAATAAAAAATTCATATATTAAGGATATTGTCAATTATATTAATTATATATTATAAAATTAGAATCCTTCGTTGAAATTCTATTAATATGTCTTTTGATTATTAGCAAACTATATTCTAAATTATATATAATTGAACTAACAATTTTTTGAGCTGCTAAGGATGTTTAGGATTATAGATATGTAGATCTTATTTTGAAAAAGATACATATGAGAAGTTTTAAGCCTTAAAAATGATGAGAAGCTTGCTTCATTACTTGAGCATGGTGGTCCAAGCATTCTGTTTTTGGAAAAGCACCTGAACTAACGATATCCTTCTTAATAGAGAAGATGTATATTTCAAGACAAGATCATAAGTTTAAAATACAAGGTCTAAGTCATTTCTAATCTTAAAAAAGAGAAACTGGAGAAGACTCCTTGAAGAGTAAAAGTACTTGAGAAAGTTAGCTGAGCAAGAACAAGTTGAGCTTTGTAGAGCTAAGTATGGTTGGAACCCTACTATTCTTAACTCCATATCAGGACGACAGAACCAACCCTCAAAAGACCATGGGCCAAGTCTATTCCCACCCATATGAAAAATGTGACAGAATTAGGAACAATCAAACCGAGAAATTTCCTAAATCCATGATACAAGCTCAGAATATCTGCCCCAGCATGATCTTCGCCTAAAACTCTAGCCATATCAACGCCTCTAGATCATGGAACGACATTAATGACATCCTCTATATAAACCACTAAGGGACACACCTTCAGGTATGTTCACTTTCTGCTATCTCTTCTCTATATCACTCTTATATTGACTTCAGCATCAGAGTACCCTCCATCCTTACGTTCATCAACCATTGTCCAGCGACATCAATACTTCTGACTGATCTTGGAGTACTCGCTTGGATCAATTTAGAAGTCAAGCAAAAACTATAGAAGCATTGCCAAAACTCGCAGTCAGAATAACAATCAGTAATTATCACATGAGAAAGAGGAAGTAGTCCATATTAACAACAGACAAAATGTGAATGAAGACCTCATACACACCCTCATGAACACTATTCAAAAAATGCAAAAACAACTATATGAACTAGCTTGACAATCTCAAGGAAATAGGGAAGAAAGAGGAGGAACTCAAAATCATGACCAACCTAAAGAATCACAAATGGTCACTACACAAAATAGGGTTATATAGTCTTCTTCTCATCCATTTTCAAAATTTTTTATGTCTGTCCCGTTACCAAGTAACTTTAGATTACCTAATACCATTGAGTTGTATGATGGATCAACAGATCCACAAGAACATCTTGACATGTTCAATATAGCAATGCTCTTAGCAAGTAATTCCAAACCAATCAGGTGTAGAGCTTTCTCAAGTATGTTAAAGAAATTCGACCAATGTGGTTTTCATCACTGGAGCCACAGTTGATCAATGACTTCTCTAAACTAGCCAACAAGTTCCTCACCTATTTTGCAACAAGTCGGGCACACAAAAAAACCTCGGTCAGTCTAATCAACTTCAAGGAAGAACAACATGAAACGTTGAAGTAGTTTCTCGGTCGGTTCAACAAGGAGGCAATCTAAATCAAGGGCTTAAATCCAGCCGCCTCTTTACATGCAATCATAATTGGATTGCGACTAGGACTATTTACAGATTCTCTAGCAGAAAAACCCCCTTCAGACCTTGATGAATTATGACAACAATCCACAGGGTATATCAACATGGAAGGAACAACAAGGGTTAGGAGCACGAACTTGAATTACCATAGATCAGAGATGACGAACAACATGGATTGCGAAGCAGAGAGCACAAGGCTGACAGAGGACAAATCTCTACAAGAAAGTTACCATGACTAATTATATTCACTAGTTACACTCCATTGAATAAAGATCAAATCATTAAGGAAATCTATAATTCGAAATATTTGAGACTACCACAATCTCTACCACCTCAGGACCACATAACAGACAAGTCAAAAAGGTGTAACTTTCATAGATCTTACAGACACACAACCAAAGAATGTATAGCCTTGAAAGATGAGACAGAAGCATTAATCAGAGCCGGTCACTTGTGTCAATATCTTTAAAAAAGAACTAAAGAGCAGGATCGAAGTTACAGGCGAAGAACACTTGGTACGAGGCACACAAGACATAACGACTAACCGGAGCCAGACAACTCACAAGAAAAAACCGATCATAACTACCCAAGAACTGTTAAAGGTGTCATTAACACTATTTCAGGAGGATTTGCGATAGATGGTGAAACAAACTTGGCAATAAAGAAACATCTAAGGACTGTACAAACAATTATATCTATAAATAAATTAACTCTCTTCCCTTTAAATATTGGTTTTCCTTCAATCTCTTTTTCAAATGCATATTTCCAAGGAATAGATCAGAGCCAAGATGACCCCATGGTGATATCAATTATATTAGCAAACTTTCTCGTTAAAAGGACATTGGTAGATCAAGGAAGCTCGGCAAACATCTTATATTGGAGCACATTCAACAAACTGGAAATACCACCTTCGAAATTGAAACCATTCAACAGTAGTCTAGTAG
This sequence comes from Castanospermum australe, assembly GCA_019955255.1. Classification (NCBI taxonomy): domain Eukaryota; kingdom Viridiplantae; phylum Streptophyta; class Magnoliopsida; order Fabales; family Fabaceae; genus Castanospermum; species Castanospermum australe. Next base: position 190,473 of record NSJW01000938.1, read on the forward strand.
GCTTTTCAGGATAAAGGATGGAAGTTCAAGGCTATGTGAAACTTCTTACCACGTTTGGCACCAGCCTATCTTCCAAAACCATTGCAGTAAAATATCTCGTGATAGATTGTCACACACCGTATAACATAATACTAGGAAGGCCATCACTAAACCAGCTAGAAGCGATCGTATCAACACCACATCTTACAATGAAGTTCCTAGCAAATAGCAATCAAATAGGGATAATTCATATCGATCAAGCAGAAGCCATGCTATGTTATAATGAAAGCCTGAAGCTAGGTCAGAGTAAAGAAGAAAACCAAGATGACCAACCTATCAAGAGGCTCCATGTCAATCTAACCGAGCTAGATCCAAGGGGAGAACTTTCAGACATGAGACCAAAACCTGATGGACTCTTGAAAGCAATAACCATTGCACCATTGCCGCATCAAACAGTAAAAATAAGAGCAAACCTCCCAACTAAAATTGCAGATAAGTTAATTTCATTATTACAAAATAATGCTGATCTTTTTGCATACTCACCATCTGATATGCCAGGGATAGATTCAAATTTTGTATGTCATAAGCTAGCCTTAAATCTAGATGCAAGACCCGTATCGCAAAAGAAGCAAAGATCGAACTTGAAAAACAAAATACTGTAGAAGAGGAAACAAAACAACTATTAGAGGCGGGATTCATACGAGAAATTCGCTATACCACATGGCTTTCAAATGTGGTCATGGTGAAGAAAGGAAATGGTAAATAGAGAATGTGTACAGACCTCATCGACTTAAACAAAGCATGCCCAAAGGACTCTTACTCGTTATCCAGTATTGACAAATTAGTAGATGGAGCCTCGGGTTACCAATACTTGAGCTTCATAGACACCTACTCAAGTTACAACTAGATACGCATGCACTTGGCGGACGAAGAAAGGACATCATTTATCACTCACAATGCCAACTATTATTATAAGGTAAAGCTTTTTGGACTTAAAAATGCAGGTGCAACATGTCAAAGGTTAATGGACAAAGTATTTGCATCCTAAATGGAAAAATCATGGAAGTATATGTCGACGACATGGTAACAAAAACACCATCAACCAGAGACCATTCGACTGACCTATCAAAAATATTTAAACACTTAAGAAAGCATAAAATGAAACTTAATCCAGACAAATGTGCCTTTGGAGTTCAAACAGGTAAATTCCTCAGATTTTATGCTAACTTATAGGGGAATAAAAGCAAACCCAGATAAATGCCAAGCGATGCTGGATATGAGGAGCCCAACAAACACAAAAGAAGTACAATGACTCACTGGAAGGATAGCAGCACTATCAAGATTTCTGTCACAATCAGCCAACTGAGTGTTTCACTTCTACGAGTGTTTGAAGAAACCGAATGAATTTAAATGGACACAACAATGCGAACAAGTCTTTCAGGAACTCAAAGAGTTCTTATCATCACCACCAATATTAACAAAACCAAAAACAGGTGAGGTATTATTTATTTACTTAACAGTTACTAATCAAGCCCTTAGTTCTGTATTAGTCAGGGAAGAAGATGGAAAGCAACGACCAATCTACTTTGTCAGTCGAATACTTAAAGGCATGGAAAAAAAATTCAAAAGATAAAAAAATTAGCACTAACAGTCCTAACAACTGCAATAAGACTACGCCCCTAGTTCCAAAGTCACCAAATCATTGTAAAGACCGACCAACTAATCAAACAAGTGTTGCAAAAGCTCGAACTAGTAGGCTAAATAATCACTTGGTCCGTAAAGCTCTTAGAATATGGCATCCAATATCAACCCAAAGGACTAATAAAAGCTCAAGTAATGTTTGATTTCATTATCGAATTAACTAACCCTGTAAGTGAACACGAGCACACACAACAGTACCTATATGTAGACAAAGCTTCAAACACAAAAGGCAGTGGAACAAGAATTATATTAGAAGGACTTGAAAGAATAAGAAATGAACAATCACTTAAATTCAATTTCAAATCAAGCAACAACCAGGTGAAGTACGAAGTATTAATAGCCAGAATGAATCTGACAAAAGAAATGGGAGCAATAACTCTCATCGTAAAGAGTGACTCCCAACTGATCACCTACCAAATCAAGAGAGACTATCAAATGAAAGATGACAAGTTTCTTAAATACCTCAAAATAGTCAAATCACTCTTGAATAATTTTGATGCATTCAGTATAGAGCACATTCCAATAGATCAAAATTCGCGGGCTGACCTATTTTCCAAACTAGCAAGTACAAAAGGACTAGGCAACAATTGAACGGTAATACATAAGACAATTTACAACCCAAGTGTTCTCACGCAAAGTGCAAACACGATTAGCGAAGAGAAGAAACCTGGCAAACCCCAATCAAGAAGTACCTAACTTTGGGAGAAATCCTAACCGACCCAAAGGAAGCAAAAAAGCTGTAAAGAAGGGTACGTTATTATGTCATCCTTGGAGGGTAATTATACAAAAGGAGATATTCTAGCCCCTTGCTCAAATGCCTAGACCCCGACCAAGCATAATACGCGATAATCAAAGTTCATGAAGGAGTCTGTGGACATCATATAGGAGGAAGATCATTGGCATCCAAGATCCTCAGAGTAGGCTGTTATTGGCCAACAATGAAGGTAAATTGCTCAAATTATGCACAAAAGTGTGATAAATGCCAAAAATTTACCAACGTCCACCTGGCACCCCTAGAAAAATTATACACAACGGACACACCATGGCCATTCAGCAAGTAAGGAATGGACTTGTTCAGTCATTTTCCCCAAGCACAGGGTAAATCAAATTTTTATATGTCACTGTAGACTACTTTAGGAAATGTATTGAAGCTGAGCCACTTGCAAAGATTACATCTGAAAAGGTAAGAAAATTTACATAAAAAAATATAATTTGCAGGTATGGACTATTGTATGCACTTATCACAGCCAATGGAATGCAATTCACTGACAAAAGATTCAAAGAATTCTACTCTAAGTTGGACATCAAGCAATTGTTCACTTCAGTCAAACATCCCTAAGCAAACAGTCAGGTTGAAGTAACAAATAAAGCAATCTTAAACAAACTCAAAGAAAAGTTAGAACAATCAAAAAGACAATAGGTCGAGGAACTGTCAAGTGTCCTATAGACTTGTCATATAACAGCTCAGTCAACCGTTGGAGAAACACCGTTCCGATTGATCTATAGAGCTGAAACAATGATACCGGTCGAAGTTGAAGAACCCAATTGGCGGAAACAGAACTATAATCTAGATCAAAACAATATATAGTAAAGAGTCGATCTATATTTACTCGAAGAAAAAAGGGAAATAGCACATGTTCGAGAAATTGCAACAAAACTAAGGGTAACAAGAAAGTGCAACACTAAAGTCCTACAATGTAAATTCAAAGTTAACAACCTTGTCCTAATAAAGGTTGACTTAGCAAGAAAAGTACTGGGAAAAGGAAAACTAGTAGCAAATTGGGAAGAACCTTACAAAGTCATCACTGAAATCAAAAAAGGGGCATACAAACTCAGTAAGCTAGACGGATCAATCATACCAAGAACTTAGAATGCTACAAATCTTTGGAGATACTATAGCCAAGTAGTTTAAATTCCTTTGTAACAACTCATATGAAATGTGTACTTCTTTTCCCTTGGTTAAGTTTTTGTCCCACAAAGTTTTTCTTAAGCATAGTTTCTAACTAGGCATATCATCATATAAAGATCATTTATGGTAATAATATTTAAATTTTCCTTCTTCCACTATCTTAAATAAACACATTAGTGGTTTACCTTATGCTTCCAAGCTAAGTTCCAACAAATACCACAATGGTTTATCTTATGCTTCCAAGCTAAGTTCCGACAAATATCACAATGGTTTACTGATAATTGAATTTTATCACACTTAATTGTTGCATTTGATTAATGATTTTAGGGGTGTTTAGTGTGTAATTATTGATTTTTGGTCTAAATTGGGCTTTGGGCTTTTAATTGGATTTAATTCATTTTCGTGCTATTTTTCCCAGATTTACATTGTTCCAGTATTTTGATCATAACTTTTGTTATAGGTATCCGATTAACCTCATTCTTGTTTTTTGCAGATAACTCAAAGAGATACAAATGGTATTAGAGGCTTGAAGGCCAAATTCGGACAAGAAGGCAGTCAAAATTGGAGCCAAAGTCAGTCACAAAAATTCTAGAGCTATGTTTAGTTAATTGGGCTTAACTTTGTAATTAGGAGTCCAAATTACATGGGACCAAAGCCATTAGTTATGTTTTTAATTTGGGCCAGTTTTAGTGCCCTGACCCTGTTTAGTTTTAGGTTTAAATAGCATATTAGGGTAACATGAACAGCAGATTTTGATTTTGGAGAAATTTTCAGATCTACACCTCTTCTCTTTTCTCTCATCTTGTTCATCTTGCTCTTCTTCTTCTTTCCTTTTTGTTTTCTGTTTTTTTCCCAGCCATGGTAGGCTAACTTTCCATTCAATCAACCCATGAGTTGAGGATTTTACTGTTGAATCCAGAGGACCCATGCTCTCCATGAACTGAATCTGTTTTTCTTCCCCCTTTACTCGAATTGAGCAACACGATTGTGTACGTTGAATCCGAGCGGATGAGGTTTGTCCATGAGGTTTGTTTATGATTTCTATATTTTTGATCATCCAGGGGAAGGGATTAAATGTTAGATTTAATATTTAGGTTGATTAACCCAAGCGACTTAAAATCAAAACAGGTTGAAGTGAACACTGTGCGATGGCATGGGTGAACACGCCAAGAGTTTGATTAAATGCTAGGTGATTGTCTAGTAGAGAGGGTTCCTATATGAATGCAGGGATTCCGATTTGTTTAGGGTCAACCACTAGATTCAGTAATTCTTTGTCCAGTGACGGATGTCCTTGAAACCTCAATTCTGGGTTGGTTGATTGCTTTTAAATTGTTAATTTCATTTTATCTCTTGCTTTAATTTTCTCTTGCTTTAATTTTAATCGAATTAAAACCCCCCCTCTTTATTGTTTTATTTTTAATTGAGTGATTTAGTTCTATGCAAAATTCCTTGGGAGACGATCCAGGTTGTCCTATATTACAAATTTCTTTATAAGCCTGATTAATTTGAGTGAGTTCGACAGTTCACGTCAAATTTTGGCGCTGCTGCCGGGGAATTTTTGCATTGTTCTTTTGATCTCTATTATTTCATATTAACAGCAGATTAGAGTAGAGTAGCTGCATTTCATTTTATTCCTTGTTCCACACTTGAATAGAGTAGAGTAGCTTAGTAGTGTCGAAAGTGTCGCAAGTGTCGCATAATTGGACTAACCTGTGGAGTTAGGTGTTGAAGCTTGGGTATCCAAGGTTTATCCACCATCCTGAGCAAAACTAACCCTTTTAGGGTTAATCTGGGGTCAAAATCTCGAAATTCCTTCATCTGGTATGAGTTTTCTTGCTAAATTCTATCGTTTAGACCACTTTTTCATTTTTTTTTATTTTCGTGATTTTTAAAAATCGCCAAAAAATTATAGAAAATCAAAAATACATTTTAGAATTTTACTGTAGTGGTCCCATAATTTTTAAAATTCATTTGATAGTGTTTCTGATTTTATTTTGGCTAATTTCTTAGTGTAATTTACATATTTTGTATGTTGTTAGTGTTTTTGCCTGTTATGCCTTATGCTGTATGACTAGGAGTAGTAACAATACACATGACCTGATTGCTTTTGATCCTGAAATAGAGAGAACATTGCATGTTGCTAGAAGGGCTTCTAGGCTAAGTCATAGGATTGTTAATGAACTTAATCCTGAGTTTGAGCATATTCAGCATATTGAGCATTCTGATTCTGTTCCATTTGTTAATTTTTCTAGTTCTTCTAATAGTGTAGATTTTACTTATTCTAGTGATAGTTTCATTAATTCTGAGAGCATGGACAATAGAACTTTAAAGGAATTGGCTGCGTCTGACGTTAACTATCAACCCTTGTGCATCCAATATCCTGATCTTGATGCTGACTTTGAGCTTAAATCTGGTCTTATCCATTTGCTTCCCAAGTTTCATGGTCTTGCAGGTGAGGATCCACATAAGCATTTGAAGGAGTTCCATGTGGTTTACAGCACAATGAAACCACAAGGAATTGATGAGGAGCAGATTAAATTGAGAGCTTTTCCTTTCTCTATAGATGGAGGAGCTAAGGACTGGCTGTACTACCTTCAACCCTCATCCATTGGAAACTGGAATGACATGAAGAGATTATTTTTGGAGAAGTTTTTCCCAGCCTCAAGAGCCACTGCAATCAGAAAGGAGATGTGTGGCATAAGGCAAGCAAATGGAGAGAATTTGTATGAATATTGGGAGAGGTTCAAGAGGCTATGTGCAAGCTGTCCACACCACCAGATATCTGATCAGTTGCTGATAGTATACTTCTATGAAGGCTTGTTACCCATGGACAGAAATATGGTGGATGCAGCCAGTGGTGGAGCTTTAGTTGATAAGAACACCTGCTGCGGCCAGAGAATTGATAGCAAACATGGTAGCTAATTCCCAACAATTCAGCACTAGAGCAACCAGCAGTGGGGTGTTCTCAATTCAAGCACCCCCAGTCCAATTTCACAGTGCCCAGAAACCAGCAGTAGCGTCCAGTGCAGACCACCAAAGACTGGAAAATAGACTAGACGAATTGACCTCATTAGTAAGGCAATTGGCAGTGACACAAACAGTGCATTCTCCTACTCTACAAATAAGCAAACCATGTGGAATCTGTTCTGATCCACTCTACCCCACTGATGCTTGCCCAACTCTGCAAGAGGGCACCTCTCCAGACCAATCAGTAACTGCAGCAGGAGTCTTTCCTGGAAAGCTATAGTATCAGCAGCAATACAATCCATTTTCAAACACTTATAATCCTGGTTGGAGAGATCATCCAAACTTAAGGTGGAACCAGAACCAGAACCAGAACCAGATTCAGAACCAGAACCAGCAGAATTTTCCCCAATACCAACATAGGCAGTTTCCACAGCACAAACAGAATTTCCAACAGTCTGTACCTCCACAGCCAGTGCAACAACAGCCACCAGCACAACAGCAGACCAGTAATGGTCCTTCACTAGAAGATTTAGTGAAGCAGCTTGCAACGAACAATTTGCAATTTCAGCAGAGAACTGAATCTTCCATTCAGAATTTGCAAACTCAGATTAGGCAGTTAGCAACATCACTGAACCAGCTCCAACCCCAGGGATCTAACAACTCTCTTCCTTCACAGACAATTCCCAATCCGAAGGGGAATGTCAGTGCTATATCCCTAAGGTCTGGCAAGCAACTAGAAGAGCCCAAGCAAGCTGCAGTTGAGGCTGAACCAACCCTAGAAAAGGAAAAGACTGATGCTAAGAAAAGTGAAACATTGAAGCAAGGCAATGATGAGTCTGAAACCCCCATCCCTCTACCTTTCCCTCAAAGAGCCCTTCAATCCAAAAAGTTGGCAGAGAAAGCACAAGAGAATGAGATCCTAGAGATGTTCAGAAAAGTTGAAATTAACATCCCTTTCTTAGACGCGATCAAGCAGATTTCCCAAATATGCCAAATTTCTGAAGGAGTTATGTACCAACAAGAGGCGACTGAAGGGGAATGAGTGAGTGAGCTTGAGCCAGAATGTGTCAGCACTCATCCAGCCCATGCCTAAGAAGTGCAAAGATCCAGGGACGTTTACTATTCCTTGCATAATTGGAAATTGTAAATTTGATGATTGCATGCTAGACTTAGGTGCTTCCATAAATGTCATGCCTGAATCTGTTTATAATTCTCTTGGCCTCGGTCCTTTGCGTGCTACTGGTGTTGTTATCCAGTTAGCTAATAGGAGTAATGCTCACCCTGCTGGTCTGATTGAGGATGTTTTAGTTAGAGTAAATGAATTAATATTCCCTGCTGATTTTACATTTTAGAGATGGAGGGTGAGTCTCCTAGCAGTGGACCCCCGATTATTCTCGGGAGGCCTTTCTTGAAAATAGCTAGGACTAAGATAGATGTGCATTCTGGTACTCTTTCCATGGAATTTGGTGATAGTATTGTGCATTTTAAATATCTTTGATGCCATGAAACATCCTAGGGAAGAGCATTCAGTTTTTGTGTATTGATGTGATTAATGATGTGGTTGATGATGTTTATGCTGAATTGTGTGTTGATTATCCAGATTTTGTATCTGTTAATGACGCTGTTGTTTGTGGTTGTACCTGAATTTTCATGCTTTTCTAGTTTTTGGATGCACTAGATAGTGATGGTGATTCTGATTTAAGTGGTGATTCTGACTTGCTTGGGATGTTAATTCTGATGTGAACATTGTGCAGTCCGGGCAAAGTTCTGCTTCCTTAAATTTATTTTCAGACACTACAGGTTCAACTGATGTACATGCTGTAGAATTGGTGCAACCCACCAATCTTCTTCCCTCTACTGAGCAGCCGCCTAAGTTGGAGCTGAAATCTCTACCTGATCACTTAAAATATGCCTTCCTGGAGGAGAATGAGCAGCTGCCAGTCATTGTGGCAAGAAACCTTCTACCTGATCAAGAGGAGCAGCTGATGAGATTATTGAAGGAAAATAAGAAGGCGATTGGGTGGACTTTAGCTGATATTGTTGGCATTAGCCCTTCCTTGTGCATACATCGAATTTCATTTGAAGAGGGTGCTAAGCCAGTGAGGCAACCTCAGAGGCGCCTGAATCCCCTTATTCTGGATGTGGTGAAGAAGGAAGTGGCTAAGCTCCTGCAAGCTGGCATTATCTACCCTATCTCTGACAGCCAGTGGGTCAGCCCAGTTCAGGTAGTCCCCAAAAAGTCTAGGGTGACTGTAGTGGCCAACCAAAAAAATGACATAATTCCCACAAGAGCTCAGAACAGCTGGAGAGTCTGCATAGACTACCGAAAGCTCAACCAGGCCACCCGCAAGGATCACTATCCTTTACCCTTTATTGATCAGATGTTAGAGCGGTTGGCTGGCAAGTCTCACTATTGTTTCTTGGATGGCTACTCAGGCTACTTCCAAATCCATATTGCACCAGAAGATCAAGAGAAGACTACCTTCACATTCCCCTTTGGAACATTTGCTTACAGAATGATGCTCTTTGGACTCTGCAATGCTCCTGGAACCTTTCAGCGGTGCATGTACGTTCTTTTTCTTGGTCATGCAGGATTCTACCGGTGCTTCATTTCCAGAACTTTAGCAAGATTGCCCGACCCCTGTCCAACCTTCTGCAGCACGACATAGATTTTGTGTTTGATGATGAGTGTAAGTCGGCCTTTAATCATTTGAAGCGTTGCTTGACCACAACTTCGGTGATCCAGCCACTAGATTGGTCTCTTCCATTTGAGCTGATGTGCGATGCCTCCAACTATGCTGTTGGTGCAGTTCTTGCTCAGCGGGTCAATAAGGCTCCTCATGTCATTGCCTATGCCTCCAAGACTTTGGATTCTGCCCAGTCTAATTA